>WOXC01008759.1:0-151796 GCA_011680675.1 Gymnobelideus leadbeateri | reverse complement strand
TTTTTCCCCATTTTTCCCCTACCCACCACCCCAGAATAGCAATCCCACAAGATATCCCCTCATCCAATCTGCTCTCTCCCATATCTTCTCCCATTCCCCCTTCGACTTTTCCAGTAGGGCAAGGTGAATCTCTGTGTCCCAATGCCTGCACATCTTATCTCCCAATTACATGCAAAATAGTATTAATAATAGTATTAATATATATTTGAAACATTTAATTTTAAAACTTTGAATTTCAGATCCATTCCCTTCCTCCCTTGTCACCCACCCCCTCTGGGAAGATAAGCAATTCAGTGTGTGTTGTACATGTATAGCTATGCAAAACATTACCATAGTAGATATATAGTAAAAGACTGCTTATATTTCCCTCCCACCCATCCCACCCCCCACCTGGTCCATTCCCTACTTGATCCTGTCCCTCCTCTATAGTGGGTACTTCCAACCTCCCCTCCCCCTAGAATGGCCTACCCTCCATCATCTCCCCTCTTATCCCCCTTCCCCCTACTCTCCTGCAGGGTGAGATATCCTATTTATTATGTATGTCATTCTCTCCCTGAGCCAAATTCAATGAGAATATGGTTTTGCCTTTTTCCCTTTCTGTTCTTCCACTCCCCTGCAACCACTTCCCCTTGCCTCTTCTACATGAGATAGTTTACCTTACCCTGTCTCTCCCCATCTCCTCTTGCCACATTCCTCTCTCACCTCTTAACTTCACTCCTTAAATATCATCCCTTCCCACCAAATTCAACCTGTGCCCTCTATCCATGTATACCCATAAACATATATACACACATTCAAATATGTATTCATATGCCCATATACCCTTCTTCAATTATTTTCATACTGAGAAAGGTTTCATCAGTCAGTTTTTGTTTTTCCATATAGGAATGTAAATAGTTCAACTTTAATAAGTTCCTTTTGATCTCCCTTCCCTGGTTATCTTCTCAAGTATCTCTTGCTTCTTGTGTCTGAATGTCAAATTTTCTATTCAACTCTGGTTTTTTCCTCAAGAATGCTTGAAAGTCCTCTATTCCACTGAATGACCATATTTTCCCCCGAAACAAAATACTCAGTTTTGCTGGGTAGGTGATTCTTGGTTTTAATCACAGCTCCTTTGCCCTGTGGAATATCATATCCCATGCCCTTTGATCCTTCAGTGTAGAAGCTGCCAGGTCCTGGGCTATTCTGATTGTATCTCCACAATATTGAAATTGTTTCTTCCTGGATGCTTGTAGTATTTTCTCCTTGATCTGGGAATTCTGGAACCTGGCTACAATATTCCTAGGAGTTTTCTTTTTAGGATCTTTTTCAGGAGGTGATCTGTGGATTCTTTCAACCTCTATTTTCCCCTGAGTCTAAAACATTCAATTTTCCTTGGGAATTTCTTGAAGGATGATTTCTAGGTTCTTTCTTTGGTCATGGCTTTCTGTTAGTCCAATAATTTTTAAATTATCTCTCTTGGATCTATTTTCCAGGTCAGTGGTTTTTCCCATGAGGCATTTCACATTGCCTTCTATACTTTCATTTTTTTGGATCTGTTTAACAGCATCTTGATTTCTCATAAAGTCACTAGCTTCCATTTGCTCCAGTATAACTCTGAAGGAATGAATCTCCTCAGTGAGCTTTAGAGATTCTTTTTCCATCTGGCAAATTCGGCATTCTTCTCCTCATTGCCCTTTTGAGCCTCCTTTGCCATTTGAGTTAGTCTATTTTTAAGGTGTTATTTTCCTCACTCAGGCTGTTGACTCTCATTTCATACATTTCCTGCATCCTTCTCATTTCTCTTCCCAAGTTTTCCTCCACTTCTCTTATTTGGTTGTAAAAATCCTTCTTAAGGTACCCTATGTCCTGTAACCCACTCATATTTTCACTTGGGGCTTTTGGTGCAGGATTTCTGACCTCACAGTCCTCCTCTTGTTCCATGCTTCGATCCTCTTTGCCCCCAAAATAGGAGTCTAATGTTGAATTTTTCTGTTTATTTTGTTTCCTTTGCCTAGGCATGTTGCTACTTAATTACTTGACTTTTGGGCTTGTTGCCACAGTAGGACTCTGCCACCAATCGGGGGAGCTTCTGTCTGAAACGGGGTTTTCTCAACTTCTGGAGGTATTAGTTGGGTGGCCTCTGTGAAGCCTCCACATGCTCTGGTATGTTGGGCAAACACTCCAAGACCTCCACCCCAGACTGAAATCCAGATCCAGGGAGGTTAAAGCAAGAGCGATTACCCCTCAGACTGATTGTTGGATCCCCCTACAGTTTGCAGGCCAGGAGCTGAAGCTGTAACTTAAGCTGCAAAACGGCAGCTGTGCCAAGTTTCCTCAGGAGCTTCTCACTCCCAGGGGAAGAAGCCAATTCCTTTCCAAATACTGGTTCCAAAGTCCATAGGGCACTAACCTCTCACTTTGTTCTAGGCATATCTGTGTTGACAATTCTGGAATCGCCACAGCTGCTGGTGTTCTGGGGTCCCTCCAGCCAGCTGCAGGTCCAGCTGCCCTGGGGCTAAAACCACAACTCACAGGGGCCTGGGCTCAGCTCCCAGAGTGCTGTGCTGTTGGTTCCCAGCGCGCTATGCTGGCCATTCCCTGCCAGGCTGCTGGGCTGTCCTCAGTGGGAGGTTAGCTTCTCTGTGTTGTTCTGTGGGTGCCGGAGCTCCAGAGTTTGTTCAGAGTTCACCTTTTACATGGTTTGGAAGTGGTGTGGGCTGGAGTGCAGTGGAAGTGCTATTTCTACTCTGCCATCTTGGCTCCACCCCCTGACTGATCTCTTAAAAGCAGAGGATTCTGACATTTTAAAAATGTATATAATTCTTGTCCTTTAGGAACTTATTGAATATCTCACTTCCTTTCCCATCCCCCATATCTCCTACTTTCAATGGTATCTGATCAAATATTCTGCACATGGCTTCTTCAATTAAAATAATGAAAACTTTGGAAAGATTTTAGGAATTGTCTAATGGGGCCTTCTGCTCATTGTAATAATCCATTCTACAATGTCCCTGAGAGATTGTTATCCAGACACTGTATGAACACTTTATTTTATTTATGACACAGACTATTCAATAAGTCTTGTTCAATGTATGGAACAGTATTATGAGAGAATACTTTGTATAGTCTTTACATATGACAAATTATATGGACTTTTTAGTAAGAAAGTATTTGGGGAACACAGTTTTTGTTTTTTTGGAATGCATCATATTAAATGTATATTTTTTAACCTTTTACTTAAGGTAACAAATCAAATTAAGCTACCATTCTGTAGGAGCTCAATGGTTTCTGAGGTGGCTCCTATCATTGATTTTTTTTAAAGATCTTCCCAATATTGAATTGATTGGCACATCTCCAAAACATCCTCTGATACCAATTCTACCTTCTAAAGCAACATAAAATCAAGCTTATTATTTTTTTCCACAAGAAAACTTAGTCATGGTGCCCCACCTGAGTTTATTCCCCTCTAGGATAAATATTCCCAGCTTCTTGTGTTCACCATATGAAATAGTTTGTAGTCTTCCCAATATCCTGGTCATTTTTCTCTGGATGCTCTTTATTCTATAAATGTGTTTCTTAAATAACAGTGTATAAAATTAAACACAACTTGTCACAATGGTCTGATCAGTGAAAAGGATCACAGAACTACTACTTTTTCTGACCCATACATTATATTTCTAGATACTTTTTAACTAACAGAGAGCTCTGATTTGGTAACTTAAGTAAAAGATAAAAAAAATAAACATTTAGTATGATTGATTAAAAAAAACAAAAACTGTATATTCTCCAAATACTTTATACTATAAAGTCCATATAATTTGATGTACATAAAAACTATACAAACTATTCTCTTATAAAGTTTTCCATACATTGAACAAATCCGTTACCATACCATAAATACCATGCCATATCATAAATGAAATCTGAAAAGTCAAGTTTGAGTACTTAAATTTCAACATCCGATTTTTGTTCAGGGAACATTTGATGACTTGAAGTTATTTTTAAAGAGTCAGAAATTCCCTCTGGTGACTTGAGTCCTAGTCATTCTAAATTGTTGTCATATTATGTGACTTATCTTTCTGGCTTTTATCCTCCACTTTCAAGACATATATATGAATATATAGATTTATATTTGTTAAAGATTTAAAATACTGTAATCTTATAAAACATATGGGGTCATTTGGAAACATTTTGAAAGGCAGTGATAGGCTTCTTGGAAAATATGCATTGTAGTCAAATCCAAGTATTAAAAAAAAGTATTTGTTACGAGGCTGTGTTGGCATCCCTAGCTAATTCCAATCTTGTGGGATTTTGTTGTTTTAAAAGACATTTCTAGTCCAGAAATACTTTGTTTTGTGTTAGAGGGCTAATATTGGAAACCACATGTACTTCAAATACAATGGGAAATCTAGCCAGTGGAGGTAGGAAAAAAAAGCAGCAACAAAAGCAACAAACAATAACAAACCAAAAATCTTTTAGATGGACTTATTGAAAATAAGTTTCTAATACCATCTGTAGCTACAGTGGAACACGTCCTATCATCATGTTAATGCCAGTACTATCGTTTCACCCTCTCTGAAATGAACCAGGGTTTCATATAGACCAATGTTCAAGTTACTTTTCTTTTCCTTTTTTTTTTTTAAAGCAATTGGGGTTAAGTAACTTGCTCAAGGTTACACGGCTAGTGATTATTTATGTGTGGGTGCTCATTTTCTGAGGTCAGATCCAATCCCGGGTCATCCTGACTCTGGGGCCGGCGCTCTTACTCACTGCGTCACCTAGCCGCCCCTTCTAGTTACTTTTCAACTGAACTTTTCACTTTTACCAGTATCTTAGATTGATGTGAATCAATGTTAAAGATTATATCCTAAAATGCACAAATACTATTTTACTATATTTACTCACCATTCCTCATTTTTATCCCACCCACTCCATTCTTATTGTACCGTCCTCATGCTTAGTATGGCCTACGTTGTCCTTACCTTTGTAGGACACATCGGTTATTACCCTTTCCTTTGTGTTATGCTGTATTAGTTTACTTTTGTGCACATTGGTCTCCCTATAAGAATATAGTCTCCTTGAGAGCATGGACTCTTTCATGCTTGTCTTTTTACCCCCAGTGGTTATCTTGTCCTTAATTGGTGATTAACAATATTTTGTTTGTTGATTTGAAGTCACAACTCAGGTACTACCTTTTATATTGAAGCCTTCCATGATTTTTCTCAAGTAAAAGTGCTGTGGTAATTAGAAATATAAGATTTAGCTTGGGAGTAAGAGTAAACTCTCATGATTTCTACTTCAATTTACTATCCTCACCATAAGACCATTGAATTAAAGTTAAGGTGACAACCTCTTCCTATGTGCCTTGAACCATTGTATTTCTTTGTTTGAAATGTTACATAGCATGAATATCACTCAATCATCACATGAGAATAATGATAGCATTATGATGGCATTATAATGATAACATAACAGCATAAGTAAAAAAGGGATGTGTAGTAGGGGTAAAAATATTCCCAAACACAAAATCTTTCCCTGATTATGAAGAGGTATTTTGCCCAGGATTTGAAGAGCTAAACATGAAGTATAATGTTGTAAAATGCAGTGCTGATTAGCTCATTTAAAGCATGGAATTCACGACACTAAGGCCCAATGAGATTTGGATTTGATTCCTGGATATGTTTCAAAACAGAGGAATGATAATTTTCTGGCCAGGGTTGGAGTATACCTAACAATAAATAGTAAAAAAATAGGTTTTTCCTGTTGTGTCTGAAATATGATCAAAATAACATTCCATTTAAAAGAAAGCACGAAGAAGAAAACCACCTATACAACAACTACCATTTATACAGTGCTTTAAATTTTGTAAAACTGCTATATACAGTATGTAATATGTATATATTATATGCAAACAATGTATGTAACCTGCTATATGTATTATGTAATACATTGATTGTATGTGCAGATATACATATATGTATGCATCTAGCAAGCTAACCAGCTTGATCTTCAAATCTGTAATGTAGATTTTAAGCTTATCTCCATTTTAAAAGAGGAAACAGAAGCTAAGAAGGGTCAACTGGATTACCCAGGGCCACAGAGCTACTAAGTATCTTAGGATTGAAACTCAGACGTTCATGACATCCATGTCGAGTCCTTTTTTCACTGTGCCACACATTCAGTAATTTATTAACAAGGTAGATATGAGAGAGAATAACTACCATGTGGAAAGAACAGCAGTAAAGTCAACTCACATTTCATAGGAAATTAAATTCAAAGAAAAAGCAAGTATTAAAACCCATGGTCTCAGGTTTCTATATAGAAATTAGGTATTATTGTAATTTTTATTGCCTTTGTCTACCAGGGGATATTTCTCAAATTATTTGGATTTGTGTTTACTTAGGCAAAAAAAAAAAAAGTATTTTAGTGCAGAATTCACAGAGGCCAAGGTGAACTGGAAATCTTAATTCAAATTTGACCTCATAATGTATCACTGAGACTTGGTGGGATGACATTCATTAGAAAAATTGTGCCCTAAATAGCTTCTTTAAGAGACAGAGAAAGACCAACAAAAGTGGCAGTGTGAGAAGAAGCAGTAAAGCTAAGTTATCCACACTGTTACTCTTGCACCTATCTAACAATAGTTCTAGACTGAGTGATCAGGAAATCTAAGGGCAAACTACAGTGGATGACTTCTCAAGCCTAAGATCAAAACTTCATCTCATAGACAAGGGCTTAGTGCGAGAATGGTGGAACAGGGATTTGCCAGCACCTTTGTTACTCTGACCATAAAGCAGGATGATGGATTCCACTCTGGGCTTTAACTATTGGTCCACAGGCAGTTCACTACTTTTATACCAGAGTAGTCTTGTACTCAGTGACACATCCCTACCTCTAAATGGGCACTGACCAAAGGAGGACAGCAATTCTATTCCTCTAAGTCTAGACAAGAATGACTCAGAACCTTACTTTCATCTAAATTGTTCAAAGGAAAGAATAGTGCTTGCACACACACACACACACACACACACACACACACACACACACACAGCACAGAATTTAACAAAGAAATAAATTCAGCTCTAGAGAGAAACAGAAGCGAATGTGGAGGTGGGATAGGCAAATAAAGAGGAAGGAGAGCTTCAGAAATGGAAGAGTCCTGTGATAAGCAAATACTAACCTGGAAAGGGTGGACTATGAGGAGTGGTATAAAAAGAAAGAAAAATTACAAACCAATTACTGGTTTCCTGATGAAGGTAACAGAAGAGGGACAAGAGAGCAGAATCTGATGGCATCAAGCATAGACCAATGGTACTAAACACATTCTCTTTCACCATTCCAGTCCTCTTTGTTGTTATTATTTGTCTTTCATTTCCAAAGAGGCCTAATGATGGGGGTGATGTCTTGACTTATGCAGGAATTGGATTTAAATGAGGCAGAATTGTACAAAGTCATCAGTCTCTCTCTCTTCCAGAGTCATCAAAGTCAACTGGAAAGGCTAAAGTCAGGATAACTGGCATTGGCCCAGAATACACTGAATGACATTGGCATCTTCCATGTCTGATAAGCTCTAAAATCTCCCCAGCAGCTGCTTCAGTCACCTTTATGTCTGCCTAGATGGTTTACTGGGGTGTGGTTGCTCTGTATGCAACAGTTTTTGGAGTCACAAGTGAGAGTTGAATGTCAAGTAGACACCAAAAAGGGGATGAGCAGGCCTAAAAAGGGCTGATTAAATCCTTCCATCGGAGGTGCTAGTCCTCCTTGAACACCCTCATACCCTCATTCTTCTGTGTAAGCAGTGGAAAACACAAGAAAAAGGATAAGAGGATAGTATGGAGGCAATATATAGCTGAACTCACCCAGAAAATGAAGGTAGATAACAGAATGGATCAGAACATCTCTGCATGGAATGCTCTTCCTCCTCATCTCTGCCTCCTGACTTCTCTGGCCTCTTTCAAGTCCCAGGTAAAATCTCATCTTTAATAGGAAGACTTTCTTGATCTCTCTTAGTTCTAGTGTTTTCCCTCTGTTGATTATTACTTACTTGTCTTGTATAGGGCTTACTTGTATACTGTTATTTGCATGTTGCCTTCCCCATTACATTGTAAACTACTCAAGAACAGGGATTGTCTTTTACCTGTGCTTGACACAGTGCTTGGCATATAGCAGGCATCTATTAAATATTTATTGACTGACAAAGTAGAATTCAAAGTTGGTTACAGAAAGAAGAATTGAAACATAAATATGCACACAGTTAAAAAAGGGTTCCAGAGAAAAATCTATTATCCTTTAGCTGAATTCAAAAAAGCAAGGAGAGCAATAATGATGTCAGATAAGGCAAAAACTGTAGTAAGTAAATAAATATGTAAAAGACTTTATTAAAACAGATAACCCAGGGCAAATATGTTAAACTAAATGGTAGCTTTCAAAATGTGTTGATACAAGTACTTAACATATATGCACATAATGGAATAGCATAAAATATTAAAAAAAACCATATGGATTACAAAGGGACAAACAGCAGTAAATCCTATGACACTCAATGTACCCCTACCTCACACTGGATACAACTAAAAAACTTAAATGTTAATTTCATTATTATAGTACAATATAAAATTAATTTATATAAATCACTAGTATTTCTGCACAATACTGCTAAAACCCAGGAGTAGAGAGAGAATTCCATTTAAAATACAAAAATTATGATATGTTTGGGGGACTACCTACCAAAGAATACATAGACACTCTGTGAATACAACTACAAAATACTCTTTGCCTAAATAAACACAAATATAATTTGAGAAATACTATTTGGTCATAGTAAGACCAAGGTAACACAACAAAAACAACACTAATAATTTAATTTACTTATTGGTCCACACTAACTAAACTAACACAGGTTACTTTAGGGAGCTAGAAAAAAATAAATTTATCTGCTGGAACAAAAGATTAAGAATCTTAAGGAAAATAATGGGGAAAAGAGTTAATGAAGAAGGATTTGTTGTAACAGATCTCAAACTATACTACAAAGTAGTATTCATCAAAGTAATTTGCTTCTACTTTAAAAAATAAATCTGTAGAACACATTTGGTACACCATATTCAGAAGCAAACAAAAATAGTTACCTAGTGTTCAATAAATACAATGATCCAATCTATTAAAGATTCTCTAGCAAAAAAAAAAAAATGCTGGGAAACCTGGAAAGCACTCTGACAGAAATTAGGCTTAGATCAAAATTTCACATCATCTACCAAAATAAGGTGTGATGGATTCATCTACTTAGATATAAAAGGTCATATCATAAATACATCACAGAAGAAAACAAATTTTAATTTCCACAAACAAAAACAATGTAGCTATAATCAGAAGGTAAATAGATAACTGGGGGAAATCATTGCAGCAAGTTTCTCTGACAAAAGTGTCACTTCCAAGACATATAAGGAATTGATTAAAATGTGTAAGAATAAGTGCCATTTCTCAATTGACAAATAATCAGAGCAAATGACTAAGAATTTCTTAAGGTAAGATATCTAAACTATTGATAGCCATATAGAGAAAAAGGGCTCCAAACAACTAATATTTATGGAACTACAAATAAAAGCAAATTTGAGGTTCTATTTTACACTCATTTGATTAACAAAAGAGAAAATATTAAAAGGATTGAATTAAAAGAGGGACATTGATGTACTATTGCCATCAACATCTGTGAAAATATACAACCATTTTATTTTTTTTAATTTCAAAAAGATACGAAACTGTATGCACCTTTTTACTCAGTAACACTTTTACTAAGTCTATATCCCAAAGAAATCAACAAGAGGAAAAGGACCCATATGTACAAATATATTTATATCAGTACTTTTCATTGTAGCTGAAAACTATAAAGTAAGGGAGTGTTTACATACCAGAAAATTGCTAAATAAACTGTGGTATATGAAAGAAAAGTAATATTATTGCATCATAATAATGAAATAGAGAGTTTCAGAGGAATCTGTGAAGACTTCTATGATCTGATATGGACTGAACTGAGCAGAATCAGGAATACAATTTACAAAACAACATTATAGAGGAAAACAACACTGAAAGACTTTGGGACTTTTATTAATGAATTTGCTTTTCGTTTCCTGACAGAGAACTGATGGGCTCAATATTCAGAATAAGATCCGCAGATTTGGACAGTTTTGGACAAAATATGAGATTTTGTTTTGCTTGACTATGCATATTTGTTACAGAGGTATGTTTGTTGTTGTTGTTTTCTCAACTGGGGCAGAAGGAAAAATAGGAAGGAGAGACAATAAATGATATTTAAAATATAATTTAAAGTAAAACAAAAGAAACCTATAATGGGTGGAAGAGCATTATGTATTAAAAAAGATTTCCTTCTATAAGGAAATCAAGGAACCTGAAAAGGAATGGGATTTACAGTAATGAACATCTGGGAGAAGGCCAATGGAAACCCAAATAGAAGCAATATTGTCATCAGAGTATAGTATAGACTGCCTGGCAAGAAAAATAAATAAATGGAGTTCAGGGAACAAAACTCAAACCAAGAACTATGGCATAATATAATATTGATAGGGGGCTTCAATTTTCCAGACATTTGCTGGAGCTGTCTCTGTGCCAGAAGCAAAAAGCTAATAATTTCTTTATGCTTTTAATGATAATTTCATCCTTCAAAAGACTGAAGAATAATCAAGGGGGATTCTATTCTGGATCCAGGAGAAACTGGTGGCAGACTGAGGAATAATGGAAAACTTGGGGTGGGGATGGGAAATGAATCTTCTGTCTGAGAGTTTATGACTGAAAAGTAAAGGAAAATAAGAAATGCTCTAACATGTACCCTAGATTTTTGAATAAAAGATTTCTAAATGCTTTGAGAAAGTTTAGGCCTAAACCTCAACAGGAGAAAGTAATCCAGACATAATATTGAAAATTTCAGAAATGAAATTCTGAAGACACAAAGAAGAAAAAAAAGGGGGGCAGAGTGGGAGTTGTAGAGGGAAGGAGCTAGAAAAAAAAAGAGAGAGAAAGAGCACGACACACTGTGTTAATAAGTACTTTGCAAACATTATTTTATTTTATCCATACAACAACCCTGTGATGTAAGTGCTATTATTATCCCCATTTTACAATCGAGGAAACTGAGGCAGAAAGAGGTTAAGTGATTTGCCTAAGGTCTAATAAATAATAAGAATATAAATCCAAATTTGGATGAGGGTTTTCTTGTGCTAGGTGGCACAGCGGAACTCTCTCAGCTAAGAACTTTGCCTCATATGTTACAGATAAAATTGATGTCAGTTTGCTATGACCTCCATCTTCTCTCCTCTTTCTCATCTATCACTCAAATGCCTTTTCCTATGATCTTCTCCTTTAACATGATAAAGTGGATTTACCATTTGTTCCAACATATTTGACTTTCTTTTTTTTTTAATTTTGTTCTGTACTGAATAGTATTTTATTTTTCCCAATCACATGTAGATTAGTTTTCAACATTCATTTTTGTAAGATGTTGAATCCAAAATTTTCGCCCATTCTCTCTTCCCTGCCCCTTCCCCAAAACAGTAAGCAATCTGACATAAATTATACATGTACAATCATGTTAAACATATTTCCCCATTGGTCATGTTGTGAAAAAAGAATCAAAATAAAAGGGAAAAACCACGAGAAAGGAAAAACAAAAACCAAATAAAAAAAAAGAGAGAAAACAGTATGCTTAGATCTGCATTCAGACTTCACAATTCTTTCTCTGGATGTGGATTGCATTTTCCATCATGAATCTTTGAATTGTCTTGAATCACTCTATTGCTAAGATGAAATAAGTCTACCAAAGTTGGTCATCTCACAATGCTGCTGTTAATGTGTACAGTGTTCTCCTGGTTTTGCTCACATCCCTCAGGATCAGTTCACGTAAGCCTTTCCAGGTTTTTCTGAAATCTGTCTGCTCATCATTTTTTTTGGAGGGGGAAGGCAGGGCAATGGGGGCAAGTGACTTGCCCAAGGTCACATGGCTAGTAAGTGTGATCAATTGTCCGAGGTCGGATTTGAACTTAAGTCCTCCTGACTCCAGGGCTGGTGCTATATTCACTGCACGACCTAGCTGCCCCTGCTTATCATTTCTTATAACACAATAGTATTTCATTACATTTATATACAATAACTTGTTTTGTCATTCCCCAACTGATGGGTATCCCCTAAATTTCTAATTCTTTGCTACCACAAAACAAAACAAAAACCCAAACCCTACTACAAATATTTTTGCACATGTGTGTCATTTTCCTTTTTTTTTTAATGATCTGTTTAAGATATAGACCTAGTGGTGGTATTGTTGAGTCAAAGAGTATGCACAGTTTTATAACCTTTTTGGCATAGTTCCAAAATGATCTTCAGAATGGTTGAATAAATTCACAATTCCACAAACAAGGCATTAGTGCTCCAATTTTCCCACAATTTCTCCAACATTTTCCTTTTTGTGATATTTGTGAATCTGATAGATGTGAGCTGGTACCTCAGAGTTGTTTTAATTTGCATTTCTGTAATTAATAGTGATTTATGGCATATTTTCATATTGACTATAGATAGTTTTAATTTCTTTACCTGAAAACTTCCTGTTCATTTATCAATTTGAGAATG
This sequence comes from Gymnobelideus leadbeateri, assembly GCA_011680675.1. NCBI lineage: Eukaryota > Metazoa > Chordata > Mammalia > Diprotodontia > Petauridae > Gymnobelideus > Gymnobelideus leadbeateri. The sequence goes on along the minus strand of WOXC01008759.1, from coordinate 139,184 downwards.
TCTTGTATTCTTATAAATTTGACTTATTTCTCTGTATACTTTAGAAAAGAGGACTTTATCAGAGACTCTGGCTATTAAAAAAAAATATTTACCAGCTTTTTTCTTTCCTTCTAATCTTGGTTGCATTGGTTTTGTTTGTTCAAATCTCCTTTAATTTAATGTAATCAAAATTATCCATAATATCCTCTATCTCATTTGGTCACAAATTCTTCCTTTCTCCATACATCTGACAGGTAGACTATCCCTTGCTTTCTTCATCTGCATATGGTATCATCCTTTATGTCTAAATCATGTACTCCTTTCAAACTTATCTTGGTATAAGGTGTGAGGACACAGTACTTTCTCCTGGTTTTCCTCCTGCTTATTTGACTGTCCCTTTTCTGCCTCATTTGCTGGATTTTCTTCCAGATCACTCCCTCTAACCATAGATATCCCACAAGTTTCTGTCCCATAAGTTTCTCTCCTCCCTCTATAATACTGCATTTGTTGATCTCATTAGCTCCCATGGATTTAATTATCATCTCTACACTGACAATTCTTAAATCTACCTATCCTGCTCAATCCCTCTGCTAACCTATATCTCACCTCCAACTGCTTTTCAGACATCTCAGTCTGGATGTCCAGTAGACATCTGAATCTTAAATATGTTCAAAACAGAACTTATCTTTTGCCTTGAGCTCTCCTCTATCTTCTACTTCTCCTATGAGTATAGAGAACAAAATAATTCCTTCAGTCCCTCAGTCATTGATTCCTCACTATGACTCACCCTCCATTTCCAATCTGTTAACCAAGGCCTGTCAATTTGCAATATCTCTTGTATAAACTCCCTCCTGTCTTTGGACACTGCCACCACTCTAGTACAGGCCCTCATCTCCTCATGACTGGTCTACTGCAGTGGTCTGCTGGTGGGTCTACCAGCCCCAAGTCTCTCCTCACTCCAATCCATTCTTCATGCAGTCACTAAAGTGATCATGCCATATGCCCCCACTCCCATTCAATAAACTTCAATGACTTCTTATTGTCTCTAGGAGCAAATGCAAAATTCTTTGTTTAGCATTTAAAGCTGCTTCAAAACCTAGTCGCCTTCTACATTTCCAGTCTTCACACACCTTATTCCTGAAATATACCCTTGGACCAGTGACACTGGCTTCTGGGCTATTCCATAAGCAAAGTGTATTATTTCTCAGCTCAAGCATTCTCTCTGGTTGATTCCAAGCTTGGAATGCTCTTTCTCCTCTGTTCTGTCCTCTGACTCTCTGGCTTTTACTTCTCAATTAAATTCTACCTTTTACCAGATGCTTTCCCCAACCTATCTAAATTCCCCTGTCTTCCCTCTGTTAATTATTTCCTATTTATCCTGTATATATTTGCTCATGTGCTTTCTCATTAGACTGCAACCTCCTCGAGGGCAGATGCTGTCTTTTGTCTTTCTGTAATCCCAGTCCTTAGCATGTAATGGGCATAATAAATGATTTATTACTATGTGTTAGACACTGTGTTAAGCACTTTACAAATATTATCTCATTTAACACTCACAGCTCTTTAGGTAGGTGCTATTATTATTTTCAAGAGGAGACAGAGGTTATGTGACTGACCAGGGTTACACAGCAAGGAAGTGTCTAAGGCTATATTTGACCTCAGTTTTTCCTGACTTTAGGCCCAATCTACTGCACCATCTACATGCCCCCATCACTGGTGAACATTTACAAATGTAAGCAGTGATCACAAAAAAAACCCAGTATAGCTTTATCAAGATCATGCCACACACAGCTATTAGTCCTTTAAGAAGATGCTATTGATAAAGTATAACTAGATTTTAGTAAAACACATGTCAAATTCAAATATTCAACTATTTTTAAAGCATAATTGGGGTACAAGCATCAATGGCATGCTTCTTAAATATGCAGACAAAAATTAAAACAACTGGGAATGAAAGTTTGTAATATATTGGATGAGAGTCAGTATACAAAAAGATCCTGACAATAGAGAATACTAGGCAGAATCCAATGAGATGAAATTTAATGGAATAAAAGTTTTAGATTCACATTAAAAAAAACTTCAAGTTACAGATGGGGAAGGCATGGTTCAGCTGAAAAAACAGATGGGAGTTTTAGGGGACTGCAAAATCGATATGAGACAACAGTTTAACATGGCAGCCAAAAAAAGTTAATTTGAATCTAGTCTGTATGAAGTGAGCCAGAGTGACACTCCTTTTCCTGTCTCTGACTTTGAACTGGCTATCCCCCATATCTGGAAAGCTCTTGCCTCTCTCTAGTCTGTCTCTTAGAATCCCTGGTTTCTTCCAAGATGCAGCTCAAATGTCACTTTCTGCAGGCAGCCTTTTTTGGTCCTACTTTCTATTTGAATCTTCCCTTCTTAGGTTACCTACCCTCCACTATGTATATGTTTGTATGTACCTATTTGTTTATATGTCCCTTCCTCACTGGGGTGTAAGTTCTTTAAGGGCTAAGATTGTTTTTACTTCAACCCTTAACAGGGTTTTGCATACAAAAAGTTCTTTAAAAATTCTTGTTGATTGATTATGTATAGGATTAGGGAGATGATAAGTTTGATGTGTTCTGCCTGGCTTGGACTACATCTATAATATTGTTTTCAGTTTTAGGCACCACATTTTAGGAAAGACTATAATAATCTGGATAACTTCCTCTGAAGGACAAAGAAGATGGTTGTTGTTTAGTTGTTTTTCAGTTGTGTCTGACTATTCATGATCCCACTTGGGGTTTTCTTGGCAAAGATACTGGAGTGGTTTATCATTTAACTTCTCTAGCTCGTTTTATAGATGACAAAACTTAGGCAAACGTGTTTTAACTGACTTGCCTAGGGTTACACAGCTAGTAAGAGTCTGGGGAAGTTCATTTTACTTTGGGATCTAATTGTTTGTAAGTTTTTCTGTACATTAAACTTGTTTCTTTGGAACTTTCACCCTTTGTATCTAATTCTCCTCATTTGAGCCAAGTGGGACAACTGAAGGCATCTGTCATGACCCTTTCAATTCCAACTCTTGTGTTTTCTAGCTTAAACATGCCTCCTTTTCAAATGATCCTCACATGGTGTAAATTTGAAGACTTACCATTTTCCTTCCTTTTTTCCCTTCTTCTTTCCTTTTTTGTCAACCTCTTTATTGCACAAATGGAGACACTAAAGCTAGGGTTAAGTGACTTACCCAAGGTGTCAGAAGCAGCAAATAACAGTCAAAACTGTGTAGTTTGACCTCAAATCTTATACTTCTCCCACCCCTCTCCACTCCCCCTTAAACTTCCCTATTATTATTGAGGATACCATCATCTTCCCAGTCCCCTGGTCACAAAATCTTTGTCCTTCTATAGTCCTCATTATCTCTGATCCCATATTCAATCTGTTGCCAAGGCCTGTCCATGTCCCTTTGCAATATCTCTCAAATATGGTCTTTTCCTCTGATACTAGCACCACTCAGTGTAGGCCCTTATCTCTGTATGCTTGGACTATTGCAATAGTCTACTGGTGGGTCTGTCTACTTCATTTCTTTCCATACTCCAATCTATCCTTCATTCAACCACCATAATTTTCCTATAGCACAGATCCAACAATGCCACCCTACCCCCCTCTTCTCCATAAACTGCAAAGGCTCCCTTATCTTGTCTGGGACCAAATTCAAAATCCTTTGTTTGGCATTCAAAGTCCTTTGCAACCTGGCCCCCTCACCTCCCCTTTCCAGTATTCTTATATCTTATTCCCTGCCATATACTCTTTCATCCAGAAACACTTGCCTCCTGGTTGTTTACAAAGACATTCCCTCTCTCAGCTTCAGGCATTTTCTCCAGCCTCATGCCTGGAATGTTCTCCCTACTCAACTCTGCCTACTTATTTCTCTGGCTTCCTTGAAGTCCCAACTAAAATCCTATCTTTTATAAGAAACCTTTCACAACTCATCCTAATCCTAGTGCCTTCCCTCTATTAGTTTCCTATTTCTACTGGATATAACTCTATGAATACATGTGTTTGTTGTTTCTCCAAATAGACTATAAGTTCTTTGAGGGCAGGCACTATCTTTTCCCTCTTTTTGTATCCCCAGTTCTTAGCATTGTGCTTGGTAATTAATAGGCCCTTAATAAATGCTTTTTATTTTACTGACTTACTCATTCACTCTGCTAGATTACTCAGTGTTCTTAAAAATTGGAATGAACTAAAACTGGTATATAATTGTATGTGGGTGAGGTATTTTACATATCTAACTTTCATGAGGCAAAGTAATAAATCATAATGTCTTTAAGTTCTGTCTAGTTCAATGACTTCATGCCACTATTATTTATATATTTCTAATAGGGAGGAACCATAAGAAGTTGAAAGGTGCCAAGTTCAAACAGGGTACTGTATCAGTAAAAGCTTAGTTGACAAGGGTTAAAGATAATAGTTATCTTTGACCTCGGTATAAACCAACATAGGCTGAATGGAACTTAAAGACTAGCCTATTTTTTTACCTTGCGCAGCAAAAATTCTAACATATTTTGGTTGCTAGGATCCTGGAAGACGTAAGGGATTCAGAAATTCCCCACGACTCCCTCCCCTTACCATACTCATCAAGCATCTCTGACAGTAAACACTATATGCTATTGTATATGGGGATAATTTAAGAGACAGTTCCATATCATGAAATATTAAAACTCTATTTGATAGTGTTTACATAAAGAACATGGTTTTATGTAACATCAAACTCCATAAGCTTGTAGTGAGTCATAGCCACTTTCTTTCAAGTTACATCTAAACAATTTTGACTGACAGTAAGAATTTGTAGAAGTTAGTGGAGAGCATGAAAAGGAAATTAAGCAAAACACAGTGATTTAAATTTTTTTGATTAGTCAATACTGATAAGATTTTCTATTAAAATGCCCTTGAACACTAAAATGCTATTTTAAACTACTAAGAAAACCTTTGCCTCGTTGCACAAAAATAGACAAGCTAGGAGCTCCAATTTAGTTCAATTTAACAAACATTCATTAAGCAACTGTCTGTATTGTGCACTAGGAAAACAAAACTGACATATTACTCAAGAGATACAACACATATAGAAGTAAAGAAAGGAAAATTAATTGGAAGCGGGTGAGAGAGAGTTAACAACCAAGATTAGAAGGGAAGCCTTCATAGAAGGAGGTAAAGCACAGACTGAGACATGAAGAAGTAGAAGGATTCTGAAAATCAAAGATGAGATGGTGACTATGCTAGGTAAAAGCAGCTTAAGTAAAAATCTGACTATGCTTACCATGTTCTTGTTATCCATTACAAAGTGAAGGTTGCATGAATACATTCTCTCTGATTTTTACTTCAGGTTAAATGTAAGGTGCTATGTTAGGGTTTTAAATAAATAAATTGCACAAATATAGAACAGGAGAGACTCAACAAGTGAGCAGTTTATGTAAAAATGACCAAGTCATCATAGTTAAATAGAAATGACCAATGTGATGTGACAATCAAAAGAGTTGATGTGATAGCAGGTTACACAGAGAAACATGCCAAAGACAGAAAGAAGCCCCCTCTTTACTGTGGTAATACCATATGTGGAATTTTGTATCCAGTCTGGGGGCTATATTCTAGAAGAGTCACTAACAAATTTATAATGCATACAGAAGGGGACTCAGGATGCTATGTGAAGACTGTAGGAAAGGATGGAGACCATAAATTCTGAGGAAGAAAAGACTTTCTATTTTGTGAAGGACTGTCAAGTGGAAGAAGGGATCTGACTTTTCCCCCTTGGCTCCAAATGGAAGAATTAGTACTCATAAAAGACAAACTTTTCTACAAGCAGCTAGAGCTGGCCAAAATGTTACTGCCTATCCTACAAGGTAATGGTTTTCCTATTACTGAAAATCTCCAAGGATATTAAAGCGGGTATTCAGGCTTCAAGGAGATCTCTGACATCCTTTCCAGCTCTAAGAGCCTATTATTCATTGAAGGGATATCTTGGGGAAATAATAAAAAAAATTTCCTTGACTGTTAATATATGTCAACAGCTCATTCTTGATGCTACTTTTTTTTAAATGATCAAGCACTCTCCAGTTATACTAATCATGAATTAAGGAAGCAATGTGGTAGAAAAAAAAGTGCTAGAATTGATCGCAGGAGATATAGGTTCTGGCCCTAATGCTGCCACTAATAAGTTCAGTAAACTATAAGAAGTCACTTCAATACTCTGAATGTCAGTTCCCTCATTTATAAATCAGAATAATCAATGACATTCTGTGGTCTTGACAAGCTATAATGTTAGAAACATAATATTAAATGGATTGTGGATTAAGAGCTGGTAAGGTCTTTGAAGGCACCTAGTACAACTTCCTCATCTATAAAAATAAGGAAACTGAAACCCAGACAACGGAGCACAGACAGTTTTTTGAACCCAGAGCCTCTGAACCTCAGTGGAGTGTCCTTTCTACTGCATTGTACTGACATTTAGCTCCTACTTTCCTCCTTTTATTTCCTACCTGATAAACAAGATGTTAAACCACTTTCTACAGGAACAAGTTTTGGAAATGTGATGACAGTGAATCCATCAAATTGGAATTTGTCTAAATATAAAATGGAACGAATAGTCAATGTTTACATCACCCTAAAAGTAATGATATCATTTCCTCTGATAACACTTAGACACTGTGGAAAAATGATGTTGCCACTTTCAAGACTGCCATACTCAATGTTAATAATTATATGCAACAACTTTTAAAAGACAAAATGAATATGAAGAGAAGTAAATCTATAATAAGCTAAAAAGGAAAAATGGAGACACAGAGTAGCAATTTTCCAGTTTGCATTAATTTTCCATTAAGACTTCCACTAAAGGGTGCTAAGGGGTTTCCTGAGACAATTCCTTGTTTGGAGTTTTAAGGACAGTAAAACATGACTCACAGATTGACTACAGCTTGGCTTTAGTTGACATCTGGTTTAGGTTTGAGAGTCTGCAAGCTGTACAGATGTAGTCTCAATTAACCCTTTCACTGATGGTTTGATTGATGCATCAAAGTGACAGTGAATGCAGTGCTAATGATTAGCAAGGAGATTTTTTCTTTTAATTACTTACACATTCCACACTTCTAAATAAGTGGAAATGTTCAACTTTCATGATATGGTAGTATGAGGGTTATTGCTGAATCATCTTAACTAATATTTAAGATGACAGATTTGGCATTTTTCAATAAAACAATGAAAGCACTCCTCACCACAAGCTAACATCCTTATAATATTTCACATATGGATCTGGGTTCCATCAAAAATGTCCCATCACCACCACTGTGTTTCAAAGAGTTAATGATTTGCTTAAGAGCCTTAACATTTGTAGAAACAAATTAAGTAATTTAGATATGAGAAGATACCAAGAATAAAATAGCAAAATGTTATAACCATGATATTTATGTAATTTCCATGTAATTAACCTATGACTATAAGAATTATTCTTCAATGAACCCTGTGGAGATAATTAGATATATAGAAATGATTCAAGCAACAGTATCCAGTCTGTTCCAAATAGATAATAAAATCCAGAGGGGTAAGGTAAGATGAAATTTAGTGCCTATTTAAAAGGATAGGCCATTTGAATATATACCATTTAGACCAAAATCAGGAATTTCTGAACTGATCAAGTCCCAGGTGATTTAAAAGAAAATAAAAGAAAGAAATGCCCTGTTTTTATGACTACAGACACATCAATAGAGTTATCTTACAAACCCATCCAAATCTCAGGAAAAATATTGATTGTTCCTGGAGTATTGGGATAATTCTTTTGCTAAAGGATACCTAAAATGATAATATTATTTCTAATAATTATGCAATTAGTGTACATTCAAAGGCTTCCTTTTTTGAGGAGAGTGGTCCCATATTAAGGATTTTAGAGATCTCCCTTGAGTCCAATAGCCTAGAAGTGATATTATCTAGATGAGGGAGACGGCATTGAAGTTGGTGTTTATTTCAGGTCTGCTGATTTAGTGGTTCATTAGTACTTACCATCAACCTATAGGAATGATTTGTGGGAGAAAAAATAGTTTTAATGATTGAGAAAATTGTTCACAAAAGGTAAAATTTGTCTTTTGTTCTATAAAACCAAAATGTTTTGCCTTTTTTTTTTTTTTTAAGAATCCCAGGTGCCCCACCACTAGCTTGAAGCATTTTCTGGTTTGCTGCCTCACTTCATTCATAAGCATCAAAATGAAACTGAACACAAAATCTAGTCAAAGCAATGGGGCTCAGAAATTGTGTCAGCTTTGCTTTGCTGAATTTGTAATATGAGAGCAGAAAGTTATAGTGCGGCCATGTAAAACAAAAACAAAAACAAAGTAAAGGAGAAAAGTTGAAAGGGGGTGAAATAAAGTAGGAGTTAGGGACCAGATCTGTGACTTCATTGGCATAGGAATTCCTGATGGAGGAAATACCTTCTACCAACATAGGTCAGCAACCTCTCTGAAACATATTCTTCAAGAGTTGTCTAAATAAAGCCTTCAGACATTAAATGACTTGTCAGGGTCACACAGATATTGTCAGAGGCAGGACTTAAACCCCCATCTTCCTTGCTTCAAGGCCAGCTCTCCATTAACACAAAAACTAGCCGTGTGACCTTGGGCAAGTCACTTAACCCCAACTGCCTTCCAAAGATAAATAAATAAATTAAAACCATTATTCAAAAAAAAAAAAGGTGGGGGGGATCATAATAAAGGGATTTTGTTTTTAAAAGAGGAAATACTTCTAAATGAGTTTGGATTGTTTAGCTTGGAAATAAGAAAGGGTAAAAAGAAAACTTCATTTTTTTGAAGAATAAGGTAAGACAAGAATATAAGAATATAAATTGATGTAATACTAGATATAGAATCGGAAGTCTTGAGTTGAATTCTGGCTTTGACATTTATAATACATGTGATATTGGGTAGGTCCCTCATTTTTTCTGTGCCTCAGCTTCCTTTACTATAAAATGAGCTCAATACTACCTACGCTCTCAGGATTGGTTGGGAAGAAAGCTTCCCTTCACTTCAAACTTTAAGGTATTATCTATTAAAATTCTGTGTGTGTGTATATGTGTGTATACACACATATATACATATACACACATATACATACATACATATACAAATATATATACACACACACGTATGTATACACACTCATAGCCTTTTGTTTTCCTATTTTTTCTCTTATGCCCATTCTTAGATAGTAAAGAGTCTGTCTTACCAGGAATCTGGAGGAATTCTGAGTTGACAGGAAGCCTAAAGTTTTGTTTTATATATATATATTCTAGCTACCCACAGGAAAGTAATTGGTTCAAACTTAAACAAAGGGGTAGTGCCTTATTATTCTTCAAAATGATAAAGAGTTGAGATAACAATAATTGGAATACTTATAATTGAAGATACTTAAGAAAAAAAAAACCTCAAAAAGACCTAACTTAAAATGACAAAGAAAGGGAATCAGTCATTCAGAGTGATGTGTTCTCTTGGGAAAGAATGTAACCCCATGGTGACAGAGTTATTCTTTATTTGTGGTGAGGTGTTTACACTCTTGTTCTGTGATATGCTAATGCTAGGTCTCCACAAGAATGAATCCTACTGAAGTCAGTTAATATTAGTATGTACTTTTTTGGAAGAATTTTGCAAAGTAAGTATTACAACCAATGTCAACTTTCAAAATGAAACATAAATGTCAGAGAATAAATAAGTTTCTGTCAATAATCAGTTTTGTTTTTATAAAGCAGCAGAGACATTGGGACATAATTAGCAAAAATAAAGAAGTCTATTTTGCCTAAAGACAAAGCTTGAAGTTCTCTTGCCAATATGGCTCATTGACAGCCTGAGAAATAGCGGACAGATGACCAGAAACTTGCCCCCCCTCCCCTCCCTTCACAAATGCCTTTGTTGCACAAGCAGAACTACCTTTGAAGTCAAAAGGAGTTAAAGACATTCATGGTATGGAAAGGACTAAGATGGGAAGAATATTTTTGGATTAATAAACTAAAACAGAAAAAAAAAATCTGAGAAAATCTATTATGTGATGCTTGCCTCACAGAGGATCAACTTAACAGACACTAAAGGAGCAAATCAAGTAATGAAGTTAAAGCAGTTTTTATAAAGAACAATGTAACTGGCAGATATCATTCCTGTTCAAAGAAAGAAAGCATTTCAATTATTTTAAGAATGGAATTGTGTTGTCTGTCTCAGTATTGAATACACACACACACACACACACATATACACACACACACATTTTTTAAGTGCAAGTCTAGATTTGCTCTGTGTTTCATAAATTGAAGACCATTAGTGAACATCAAATCTAAAGTAGTTGTTTCCATGGAAATCCTTAATTTGGTTTTGAAAATAAATCCAACTAGCCAAAATTAATTGAAACAGAATAAAAATCTAGTTTTGCCAAAAGGACCAAACTAAAAATATAAAAAGATATATTTGTGGATGTCTGCTTTCTAATAATGTTCTTTTAACTTTAGGTATTCTTAAAGACAAAAACCTGTTAGACTTCAGAAAGATAAAGTCAAATAGTCCACACAAAATTCTATCTGGCAGAAAACATCAGGTAAATTTAATAGAGGATGATAGGAATCTCAACAAAGTTTATAACCTTTCCTAAACATTCAGAATTCATAAACTACTTGAAAAATATTATTTTCAAATCTAATAAAGCCAATCTTTTGGAATTACTTTAATACTTCCTAATAATTCCAATAATTCCAGTGGGATTCAGAGGATGGAGGGCTAGATGTGAATTTCCATCTGGCTTTTGACTCTTACTTGCAAATAATTTAACCTTTTTGAGCTTCAGTTAAATCTTTAGGATTATAGGTTATCAAAGAGTTACCCATTTCCACTAACAGAGAGGAAGCTTCCATTCAGGAATCACTCATATCAATTAACATGAGTTCTGAACCCTTGACACCCAAAACACTTCATATTTGAAAATTCCAATCTCCCCATTTCTTCAAGATAATTCTAAAAAATATGACAAAAGCATCCTGACTCTTACAAGGTTTGTAAGAATAGATTTTCACAGAATATATTTTAAAATCTTCAATATCACATATGCTTTTATGTCTTCATTCAAGGTGAACAGAAAGAGAAGGCTTGCGTTACCTTATTTCCTGCCTGAACGATTAGGGTCAAGTACTCTTAAGTTACAGGATAAGCAATAATCAAGAAAAAATGATCTATTGAGCCAACCAGCCTCACATTTTATGTGCTTTTTCACAGATGCAATTGTAGTACTATTGAGGTGATGAAAGAAAGGACATCAAATCTTGAACAATATCAACACTAATGTCCCAGGGGTTTAAATAACAAAGTCAATGAGGAAAATAAGGGTAAGACAAAGGATACTAGGATAATCCTAAAATAGGTAAAATTAAAAATACATGCACTGAAATTCAATCAGGATACAAGTACAGATCAGTATGGTAGGGTACTTCATAAATGATAAGAAAAAAATTTGTTCAGTCATTTTTCAATCATGCCTGACCCTTTTGTGACCCCATTTGGAGTTTTCTTGGCAAAAATTTGGAGTGGTTTGCCATTTCTTCACCATCTCATTTTACAGATGAGGAAACTGAGGCAAACAGGGTTAAGTGACTTGCCCCCAGTGTCACACAACTAATATGTGCCTGAGGTCAAATTTGAACTCAGGAAGATGAATCTTTCTTGACTCTAGGTGTGAAACACTACAACACTGCACCACCTAGCTATCAAGTAAAAAATGTTGTGGCTCAACATATTGGATTATAATTGAAAACAAAAACAAAAACAAAAAAAAGTAGAAAAATCCCAGACAGATGACATAGAAAAGACATTTTAGAGAATTAATACCTTCCTATGGTGTTGCTCAGAGACAAGCAATTCAGCAACCAAAAACATCTCAGCCCATTTGAGCTGCATACTAGGGAAAAAAAGTTATATCATTATTAAATGTTTTGATCAGAGACAGCAAAATCAGATAATAGAATAGCTGTCTTCATCTTTCATTCTGATAGGGTAATTTTCCACATATAAAATAGCAGCATTTCTCTTTCAAAAGAGAAGGTAGACTAAAAGAGATCAGGTGATCCAGGCATTTCAGATGTTAATGCCAGCACAAGCTACCAGCAACATTCCTAGAGGCTTAGGAGTAGGGTGGGGGTGATTGAGCAAGTCAGTCAAGTCACCCCACCCTACTTAAAATGGGTGAAAAGAAAATTTTTCTATCTTAAAGAAGTAAAAACAATCAATCCATATCAATCATAGATTTTAGTTTTTACTATTCTAGTCAAAACTCCTTTCTAAAAGCTATTTAATCCTGGCTGAAAAATCATTCTCACCTGATAATCTTGGGGGAAATGCACTGGTGAGGACTCAGTCTGATGACATTAGAGAATCACCTCTGACTCCTCAGTAGTACCCCAAAACCTCTGTTGGATAGATGTAGCTTTGTACCAGGACTAGAGGTTTGTGAGTGAGTAGCAGCTCAGATAAAGATATTCACATAAGGGGAGCCCCCTTTATATGTGCTTACACTAGCTTAAAAGGTTGAAACATATGGAGTAGAAAATTATTAAGGGTTATTTTCTCCAACAGAGATCTTCATATCAATTGTTTATTGTGTTTTGGCAGCTGGCAATAGGAATGACTTTGAAGAATAGGCCCATTACCCCATTAGGAAGGCATGGCTAAATTTCAATACACACCAATTTACTTACTATGCTCTTTGAGTCACGGTAAGGCTATGAAAACTTCCTGTACATTCTTCTATATAACATTATATCTAGCATTCATAGCCTTCTCCCCCCACCCCCTACTCACAGTCACCCTATTCTCATTCAGGCCCTTGTCAATTTACACTTGGATTATTGCAATGGCTTTTTAACTGGTACCCTTGCCCCAAGTCTTCCCCCCCTCCAATTTTCTCCCAATTTGAATAAGCCATTTTTCCAGAAATTCAGATCTATGTCACTCTCCCAACCCTTCCAAATCAATAAATTTCAATGGATTCCTATTATCTCTAGGATCAAATACAAATACCTCTGTTAGACATTTAAAGCTCTTTACCACCTGGGCCCATCCTACTTTTCCAGGCTTATTTCATATTACTTTTTTTCACACTATGGTGAAGCCAGATTACTGCATTGTTGGTCTTCCCACAGGGCCAGCAATCTCTCATCTTAGTACCTTTGCCCTGAATGTTTTTTCTTCCTGGAAAACACTCCTTCCTCAATTCTTCCTGGAATTCTTAGATTCCTTCAAGACTTAATTCAAGGATCACCTTCTGCAGGGGGTGTTTCTTATTTCTCCCTAGCTACTAAAACCTCTACTTCACTCAAGGCTACCTTGTATCTATTTAGCAGAAGTTCCCGAACTTATTTGGCCTACTGCTCCCTTAAAAAAAATAGCAAGCACCCCTCTGGAAATCTTTCTTTAACTCTTTAATATTTCTTTTTGAAATTTGTGTAATTTCAAAAAAAATTTAAATATATATATTTTTTAAATGACACATCTTAAATTTAAATTTGTGGGATTTTTCTTGCATTGCAATTTTGATGGGTTATAAATTGCATTTCGTGTTTATTTGGAAAATAATGTAACCACTAAGACTTTAACTCTGTTAAAAAACAAATGAAACATATATGAATGGTTTTTCAAAATTCCCTTCTCTTCTTTCCTTATATTTCTACTGCTCCCTTATTTTTATTCAAAGCCCCATAATTGCACCCAAAGCTACTACTGCCCCTGGATCATCCTAGCACTCCCCAGGGGGCAGTAACACCCACTTTGGGAACTTCTGCTTAGGATGTTATTTTTATATGAACCTACACATTTTTTTTGCTGATATTATTTCCCTCATTAGAATATAAGTTCCTTGAGGTTAGGGACTGTTTCACTTTTGTTTTTGTAAATCTATTGCTAATATCATGCCTGCATATATCATGTGATAAATAAATGTATGTTGATTGACTGAAATACAATGATGGTCACATTAACATTTTGCTCAACATATCCTACAGACAAATCAAAAATTACTCTAGAGGTGGTACTTTGTATCTGTGGAAAGGAGAATACTTTTGCCTAAAAATCAAACACAGAACTCAACCCCAAGAGAAGTAACTAGGAACTATATGAAAGGATCCTTTTCTCCCCACACAGTCAAGGGGAGAAACAGGCTTACTCAAAAGAAACCAGAATAAGAGAACACTACATAAATCAAACTCTAGGAAAATGAGTTGTGAATGTTAACAGTGCTGAGATAAGAGTCGATCACCATTCTAAGGCTCTTAAATTCAGTTTTAAATTCTTCTTTAAAACATATCCACTTCAATATTGAAGTGGATATGTACCTTAAGAAGTACCTAATCTAATGGCCTCATTGTAACAGATGAAGAGACAGAGACACAGGGAGCTTAAATGCCTAAAGAGATATCTGGCTAATGGCAGTCCAGACTAGAATCTGAGTCTCTGGGATCTCATGTAAAACTCTTTCTTTTTCATTAATAATAATAATATGAACATGAATATGAATATGAATACAAATAATAAAATGAAAGCGATAAGATCCCAGGGGAACTCAAAAGGCCCTCCATGAGCGATATCCACAGGAACTCAGCCAACAATGTCATCAAAGAAGCACTGAGTAATGATTGAGCCAGGCAGATTTGTTTATAGAAAAAGAGGGGTCCATGATAGTAACCCAAGTCATTGCACTTAACAAAATATTAAAGAAAGGTAATCCTTAGGAAGACCAAGACTGATAAATCAATGAATATTAAGCAAGGAAATGGCAGAAACTGCAACCTACACAAAAGATTACAAAAACTTTTTGTAAAACAAAGATGACAAAAATTGGCCCCTATGGAAAACCTATAAAAACATGATCAAATAGCTAGAATACCAAATTATACAACTGATGTTCACTGTCCTTTATAAACTAACAGATGATAAATCCCATATTACAACAAAAGACCCCTAAATATCTCTGAGAATTGAACAAGCAAACTGTGCTAAAACTGGAACATCATCACATATAAAACTATTTCCCACAATCACCTGTTCACAATTCAAAAACTGAAGTGAATGAAAAACTGTCAAAATATAGAATTCAAGAGGAAGAAATCAAAACCACGTATAGACAAGAATAGGTATATATTCTGTCATCCATCCTGTTTGCTACTGGAGTTGTCTCAAAAATGCATTCAGAAACCCTATACAAGAAACCTAACATTCTAATACTTTTATTCAATGAAGATTATTTTATCTGCTTGTGTGATAATTTATAGAATATTAAACATAAAAGGCTAAAAATAGTAGGATAGTGACTTGTCCCTGGATAGCTCCTACATGAACTATGTTGAAGAGGATTAAAAGAGTGAGATATTAATAATGATAATAGATGATACATATAGCACTTTAAAGTTTGCAAGGCACTTTACATATGTTACAGGATTTGTACCTTACAGTGCTCTTGTAGAACAGATAACACAGGTACCATAACTTTCCCTGGTCATTTATTTCTGAACACAGCTAACTGCATTTCCCAAAGGATGCTGATAAATGAGAGTAAATCCAGAGCAACATAATCAGAAAGTTGAAGAGACTTGAAACCATGCCATAAAAAGATCAGAGAAGATGGCACTGTTACTTAGTATTTACATGGTTTGGGGCAATGCACTGAATTTTTCTGAGCCATAGTTTCCCCATGTATAACATGACAGGTTTAGTTAGAGATGATCTCTGAGTTTCATGCCAGTTTTAAATCTATGATCCAATGATATGACAACTGTCTTGAAGATTACAGAAAGGGATTAGGTTCATTTTGATTCACCCAAATAATCAGGAATGCTGAAAAAATGCAGAATTTAAAATCTCAAGACCTCTATGTAAAATCTAATTTTGCTACTTACTAACTTCATGACCTTGCATGATGAAGATGAAAACAATAACAACAACAACAACAACAAAAATAAGCATATACAACAGAGATTGGAGGCTTGCAAAATGCTTTGCACATATATCATGTGTTCCTCACAGCAACACTGTGGGGTATTATTCTCATTTAATTATTATTCTCTTTTTATATTATTATTCTCATTTTACAAATAGGGAAACTGAGCTTTGGAAGGGTCAAGAAACTTGCCTAGAGTCATAAATCTAAGTATGTAAGGTATAATTTGAACTCAGGTCTTACTGAGTCCTAGCCCACTGCTGTAGTTACTGCCATTTAGAATAGTGGAAAAGCTTTCAGATGCTTCAAAAAACATGCAAGATGGAAACTTTACAAACGTAATAAATCATTTGATCCTTCTGGGCCTTAGTTTCCCCATCCATAAAATTAAAGGGATAGATTAACTTACTTTTAAGAACCTTTCTAGTATTAGATCTATGAGATTACGAGGACAGAATTAGGAGTGGTAAATGGACATTACAGAAATATAGATTTAAGTTTAGCATATGAAGAAAATTACTAATAACTGTCAAGGTACAAAGGTGTCTTACCAAAGGGCTATGCCTAGAGGGAGTGGCTTTATGGAAAGGACTCAGGCATAAGTTGGACTATAATGCTTTTGAGGACACTTACAACTGTTAGATCTGAAATTCTATGTCAGTCATACTAGGCAAGTAAATTAAACCATTATCCAGAAGACCAAGATAGAGATACAGTAATCTTATTTTGGTTGGTAATTTGGAGAGATTTTGAAAGGCAACCCCATGACATTTTTTTTCATAAGATGTTGTTACAAAGTAATGAAATCAATTTTTTTAATATAAATGAACCCACAAGAACTTATAGTGTTAGTTCCCAATTAGTGTGAATAATGAATTTCCTGGAGTGGCCACATTTATTTAGATTTACAATATTCAAAGTTATTATTATGAAAAACATAGTAATTTATTCCAGTTCAATGGAGATAGACCCTATAAAGTTGAATGATTCGACCACTTCGGGTAATTCTTTATTTGCACTAATTGAGACCTAGCTATATATTCAATGATTGTTGTCCCTTCATAGTAGTTACATTAGTGCTACTATTTCTCAATACCTTTTAGTAGTTCTTTTCATGTCCCTGTAAATGACTGAGGCATATTATGACAAATACCATTTGTTGTAGAGAATATATTTTATTTTTGGAAAGAGTAAAAAGTCAACTGTATAAATATTGGTCAATAAGGAGAATGATCAAGCTATGTAAATCTCTTTTTGGTTAAAAGGAAGGTGTAATTATAAGTTACAAGACTGTTACCAGACAGTTCTGAGACTGAGCCTTTTGTGTGGATCATAAAGTAATTCTTAATATAATTTAAGAAATTTGAAAAAAAACTTTGAGTAATGATGGCAAAATTCAAATATGGATATGGTCCAAATGTGACTCATTAGAAGGAAAACTTTTTTTCTTTTTTCTTTCTTTACTTTTTGGAGGGCAATTGGGGTCAAATGACTTGCCAAAGGTCATGCAGCTAGTAAGTGTTAAGTGTCTGAGGATGGATTTGAACTCAAGTCCTCCAGACTCCAGGGCTGGTGCTCTATTCACTGTGCCACCAACTGCCCCAGAAGGAAAACTTTTTGAAGGAATTTTCTTCCTTCCTTCCTTCCTTCCTTCCTTCCTTCCTTCCTTCCTTCCTTCCTTCCTTCCTTCCTTCCCCCTCCCCCGTCCCTCCTTCCTCTCTGTCTCAAGTCCTTAGCAAAGTTCCTAACATAAAATAAAGCTTAATAAATGCTTATTGTCAAGATTAGAAAGGAAGCAGAAAGCTAGGAAATAATTTTTATACCAGTGTCTCTAATAATGAGGACTTTATCATTATCATTATAGATGAGGCCTCATTTCTAAAATATATAGAGAATTGAGTCAAATTCATAAGAATATAAGTCATTCTCCAATTGCTAAATGGTCAAAGGCTATGAACAGGCAGTTTTCAAAGGAATAAATTAAAGCAAGTCATAGTTATATAAAAATGCTCTAAATCACTATTGATTAGAGAAATGCAAATTAAAACATCTCTGAGGTAACACGTAATACCTATCAGACTGGTTAACATGACAAAACAGGAAAATGATAAATGCTGGAGATGTGAGAAAATTGGAACACTAATGTATTGCTGGTGGAGTTGTGAACTGATCCAATGACTCTGGAGAGCATTTTGGAACTATGCCCAAAGGGCTACAAAACCCTGCAATCCAGCAATACCACTTCTAGGTCTATATCCCAAAGAGATCATAAAAAAGGGAAAAGAACCAACATGTACAAAATATTTATAACAGTTTTTCATGGTGGCAAAGAATTTGAAATTGAAGGGATGCCCATCAATTAGGGAATGGCTGAACAAGTTGTGATACATGTATGTGTATGTATATGCGTATGTGTATGTATATGTGTGTATATGAGTGTGTATGTCTATGTATACATATATGTATATATGGATACATATATGCTATAAGACATGATAAGCAGGCAGAATTCAGAAAAAACCTGGAAAGACTTACATGAACTGATGCTGAGTCAAGTGAGTAGAACCAGTAGAATATTATACATAGTAACAGCAACATTGTGAGATGACCAACTTTGATAAACTTAGCTTTTCTCAGCAATGCAATGATCTAAGACAATCCCAAAAGACTCAAGATGGAAAATGCTATTAACATGCAGAGAAGCAACTATAGAGTCTGAATGCAGACATGCTATTTTCTTTTTTGCTGTTGTTTTGGTTTTTCTTTCTTATGGTTTTCCCCCCTTTTTCTGATTCTTTCATAACATGACTGATGTGGAAATATGTTTAATATGATTGTACATGTATAGCCTATATCAGATTGCACTCCATCTTGGGGAGGAGGCTGGGGAAGGAAGGGGAAAGACTTAGAACTCAAAATCTTATAAAAGTGAATGTTGAAAACTAAAAATATATAAATGAATGAATATATATATACAGATATACATTATATATACATATATATTTAAATGATTGTTGTATTGATGTATGAGACGGGGTTGGTTTATTTTTAAAATTCACTACCTCGATTTCATACTATTTCAATATCCTGCTTCCATACTTCAGATGAACTGTGATCTCATCAATTTTTGATGTTACCTTTTAAACCTGTGTGATTCTTATCCATATCTATCCATAACCCCTCTGCTCCCCCATGGCAGAGTCAACTCAATCTATTAGATGCCTCTCCCTAAATTTCTATTTTTGGAGGGGAGGGAGGCAATCTGGGTTAAGTGACTTGCCCAGAGTAACATAGCTAATAAGTGTCTGAGGCTAGATTTGAACTCAGATCCTCCTGACTCCAAAGCTAGTGCTCTATCCACTAGGCCACTTAATTGTCCATTTTGTAGACACTAGGATAATATAGTAGCTGTCCACTTATCATTCTTTTGCTCTTACTACATGAATACCCCACTTATTTTACCATTTGTCTATTTCTTAGATATATTTTATGCCATTTTTGACATGAGTTATAACAGATAACATAATTAATTTATACCTACCACATATTTCTCCATTTTGCAGTTCTGTTCTTTAAAAATTATGATATCCCATGATTTGCTTAGTGATTTGGATCACTAAAAAAGATATTAGTATTTAATAAGATGATGATTTTTTAAGGATCAACATGAGATTATTCAAAGTGTGCAATTTCTCAAATGCAATCCAATCCAGTCTCTTCTTTCCTATTCAGCTCTGGGTATTCTCATTCTAGATCACCATCTATCTTCAGTGTCCAGCCAAGATGTATGTGCTGATGGAATAGTTCAATAGGCTGTATATAGACCACAGCTTCTTAAACCATGGGTCCCCATGCCATATCAGGTCACAAAAAATTTGGAAACAGTAGAAGGTTTCTGAATGTTCAACAACCAAAAATTAATGAAAAATCAAATGCATAATGAATCCAAGGTGTTTCTGCCTATGCTGCAACATGCAACTTCACTACACCCTTGGTTCTGAACACAAAGCATGGGCACTTTGTACTGTGCATGCCCTCAGGCCATGCAATGCCAAGGAATGCTGCCTAAAGACCAAAAGTTGTCACAAGTGGAAAAAAGTTTAAGAAACCCTGGACTTCATACAACTGTATATTTATTTGGACCATAGACTGACTTTCTGACTTATTCCTTCTTTCTTCCTTCCTTCCTTCCTTCCTTCCCTCCCTCGCCCCCACACCCCCGATCTTTTACCTGTATGTACTATTAGGTCAAACTCTATTGAATGGTAGTAAATCTCATTTGGGCCACCTCTTCTGGGACACCACTATAACCCCAATGTTACCTCCCTATTCAGTGGTTCCCTGTCTCTTCCAGGATGAAATCTAAAATCCTGTTTGTCATTTAAAACCTTTCATAAACTGCCTCCTTCCTACCTTTTCAGTCTTCTTACATCTTATTTCCCTCAATATACTCTACATTCAACTGATACTGGCTACTTTGCTACACCTCAAGCAAGACATTTCATCTCCTGACTGAGCATTTCTCCTGGGTGGCCCCTTCCCCCCAGGTTTTGAATTCTCCCACTATTCATCGAAATCTTTTGGCTTCCTTGGTTTCTTTCAAGTCCCAGCTAAAACCCTACCTTCTTATAAGAAGCCTTTCCCTACCCACCTTAAGGCTAATGCTTTCATTCTATTTTCTCCAATTTGTCCTGTTTATGGCTTATTTTTACATAATGATTTGCATGTTGTCTGCCTGTTTTCTAACCCACTAGACTGTATGTTCCTTGAGTTCAGAGGGTGTGGATTTTTACTCTGTATCTTTGTATCTTTAGCACACATAATGCGTATGGCCCATAGTAGGTTCCTTTTTTTTTTCTTTTTGGAGGGCAATTGGGGTTAAGTAACTTGCCCAAGGTCACACGGCTAGGTTTTTGTTTGTATGTGTTAAGTGTCTGAGGCCGGATCTGAACTCAGGTCCTTCTGACTCCAGGGCCGGCACTCTACTCATTGTGCCACCTAGCCACCCCCCCATAGTAGGTTCTTAATAAATTTTTGAATGATTGACCCTGGAGGGTTCTGAGGTTTGATGCCAAGCAAACAGAAGAATTTGGGAGACCTTACCATTTATAGAGGAACTCTGCCGTGGGTATTACATACCACTGTTTTAGACACCTTTGGTCAGGAAACATCTCCCTGTTTTATGCCTTGTCTAATAATAATAAATTAGCAGCAAACAATGCTAGATGTATTGCATTATCTGTAAAAGTATGTGTATAATCTAAACAAATGCCTTGGAGCTAGCTTGTTCAAGATGATCCTTTAAGGTTCTATTTTAATCTCCTGAATTAATTTGATCTGCCCCCCATCCCCCTGTATGCCTTAGTTTCCTCATTTATACAATGAGCTGGAGAAAGAAATGACAAAACACTCTGTTATCTTTGCCAAGAAAACCCCAAAGGGGGTTACAAAAAGTCCAACATGACTGAAAAATGACTCAACAACTTATAATGAGGGAGGAGAGAAAAGGGAAGGAAAAAAAGGGGAAATATATATGTGTGTGTATGTCTATATGTGTTCACACACACACACCCAATTACTATGTGCCTACTATGTGCCAGGCACTGTACTAAGTGCTTAAAAGAACATTAACTCATTTGATACTTAGAACAATCATGCAGGGAACCTCTATTATCTCCATTTTACATTTGAGGAAACTGGCAAACACATTCATTATGTGACTTTCTCAGGGTTCCACAGCTAGTAGGTGTCTCAGGCTGATTTTGAATCCAGATCTTCCTGACTCCAGCTCTGATGCTCTTTCCACTGTGCCACATAGGTGTCTCAATGAGTTGTTAGATTTATCATCTTAGAGAACTGAGTGGGACACTAGGAGGTAAAATATTTTGCCAAAGGTCATATAGCCAGTGTATGTCAGAAGGATGTGTCAAAGGTGATGCATGAACCTATGTCATCTTGCTCCAAAAGCTAGTTTTCTAATTATTAATACCATGGTGCCTCTCAAAATAAAATTGCTGAATTAAAAAAAGAATATTTTATTAATTGAATTGTTTGATGAGGAGGAGGAAAAGGAATGGTAGTACTAGTAGTAATAGCCAGCTTCTTAAAGTTTGGAAAGAACTTTGTAAAATTATATCATTTTATGCTCACATAATTCTCATTTTTTAGATGTGGAAACTAATGAAGACAGAAGTAAGTGACTTAACTAGGGTCACACAACTATTAAGTATTTGTCTGGATTTGAACTCAGGTCTTCCTGCCTCTAGGTCCAACATTCTATCCACTGCTCCACTCATACTCATTGCCAATATCCTCGAGATTATGTAATGTAAGTTCCTCCAGGAGAATGTAAGATTCTTAAAAGCAGGGGCTTGTTTCTCTTTGGTATTTGCATTCTTCCCTACCTAGAACAGTACCTGTCACATAGTAGGTATTTTGTAATAAGCTTGCTGTTAATAACTAGTACTTATATAGCAAGTGAAGGTTTGCAACACTATGTACAATTAACTCATTTCATCTTCACAACAACTCCATGAGGTAGATGGTATAATTATTCCATTTTACAGATGTGGAAACTGAGACTGAAAGAGGTCAGATGATTTGCACAAGGTCACCCAGTAAGCTTCTGAGGCACAATTTGAACTCAGGTCTTTCTGACTTCAAGTCTCACTTTGTTTATGTTGCGTCATCTAGCTGTCTCAATAAATGCTTGTTAAGTTGAAATGAATCACTTCCATAAAATATTTTTCTAGAGATGGAAAGTAGGCAAATGAATGATTGGTGCTGTCTTGATCACCTTTTTGTCAGTGGTAAAATTGTTTGATTGTTTCCCCACTGACTGGCATCTTCCCCTATTTCACCTATCTTGAGGAACATCACTCCATCAATGCCTTCAGACTTGTCACCCCCAGCATGGCCTCGTCTGTACATACTCAGTCTGTTCCAGCTGCTCTTCAGGCTTTCTGATCTCTCTTTTCACTCCCATTTCCACATGCAGCACATTGAGGACAGAGGTGTCAGAGTCCAAATGTGGTGGCTCCACTGTCATTGAAGAAAATAGAAATGTTGACAGATTGTTTCCATTTTTTCATCTGTTTGCTGTCGTCATTCAAATGTCATCTTTCAATGCTCTCGGGATGATCTGGTTTAACTGATGCCAAGCTTTCTTGTAGATCCATATCCTCATTGTTTTATGAAGTAATACTGCTCATAATCTTCCCCTTCCTTCCACATTATATTTTGTAAATGAGTTTCTACTTTAAATCAGAATGGCAATGTAATACAGTCCAACCAGAATTACATTTTAGAAGATTAAGAACTATTTAATAGATTTATCCCTTATGGAAAACTCAAATCATATGCAGACAACTTTATATATAAATATGGACTGGGGTGCTCATGTAGAAATGGGATTTGTACATCAAAAAAGTTGAGATTAATGCCATCAAAATGATCTTGCTTGCTCAGTATTATTATTCCTATTTCTGGACCAATTTACACAGTGTGATGAGGTATTTTTTTATTGTTGTTAGGAACATTTTGGTTCCTGAATCTTTCCATGATTAAAAAATAATATCTAAACCCAGAAAGATTTAAATAGTATCATTTACATAATACAAATATTAAGGTTCTTAAGAGATCAAAAATGTGAAACAATAAGAAAAATAATTTGGTTAACTCTCATCTTGGCTTCAATTTTGGTAGATATTGCATTGAGACACAAAACTACATGATACAATAGAAAGAAAAAAAACAACTCTTGAGACCTGAGGTCTAGTTATGATTCTTCCAATAACAAACATTTAGCAGGGCTCTTCCATCTCTTGTCCTAGTTATCTCATCTATAAAATGTGGGAGTTGGACTAGATGTCAGACAGACACTTATTGTATTTTAACATTAAATGGCTGTATTTTTAGTCACTTTATGGTAATGTTTTGTTTTCCTCTTCTAAAATGGTTTGAAGTTCAGCACAAGATTTTAGTTATCAATAAATATTTCATTGAAGCCTGTCAAAACACAGGCTTTTATTATATACTTTACAGATGCAAATATCTCTTTAATCCAAAATGATACAACTAATGGAACCAAAACATACAAGTAAGGGAACTAGGGAAGAATAGGTTCCTGTAATGTAATTACTTGACTCTCTGTACATGTTGAATTGATTTAAGTCATGTGACAAATACTATAATTTCTACCCTAGAATGATACTGGTACAGAAGTCATCACTTGACATGACTGCATCACGAAGGGCTGCTGACAGTCAGAAGAGATCAAAAGCAGATCGGGTTGCTTAACAAACTATATGTCACTGAATTCAGAAAGACAAGGCTGAGAGCCCCAGAGAGTTATGAAACCTGGAGGCAATTGTAGGAGCAAACACAGTGGGTGCATTAATAAAATCCTAAACTGGGCTTCAGCCTTTCCCATATTGAAATGTCTGGTACATAACACAGTAATCCTTGGCCCTCTACCTTTGGAAATAACAATCTAAGTTTCTGCAGAAAACTGAAAAATGATCAACTCTAGATAGTATGTCCTTACAATCTGCATATATCTATCACTATTATTTCTATTTATTTAAAAATATGATTCACTTTTCAAGAATATGATGAAGACATGTAACTTAGTTAGATTTCCATAAAGTTACTAAATTTATTCTACAGAAAGAATTTATGTATCTTCTAACACAGGAAAAAATAATTCATAAGTAGCAATTAATGGAAAAAATAAATAGCCAAAGGCTAAATCTATACTTACAGAAATGTGTTCATTATTGTGATATTCTGACAAAAAATTCTCTGTGCATTCCATTCAAAATTCCAGAAAGCTATGAAATGAGTTTTTAAAAGTTTTTTTTTTCTCTTGAGGAAAAAGACATATCAGTGAAAGTATAATACTGTGCCTTGTGGTGGGATGTGATGATGATAATGCAAGAAATAAAGAGGAGAGATCTGCTCAGTCTATTTTTTGCTTCTGTTTTCTCTAACAAAGAGAACAATCTTTGAACTAGAAAAACTAGAACAAAAATTACTAAATGGGAATGGAAACCGAGGGTAAGCAATCAATAGTAAGAACATTTAGCTGCTCTTGATAAGTTCAATTTCCCAGGCACATAAAAATACATTTTGTCAGATTTGATTCCTGTGCCACTGTCAACCATTTTTGGATGATTATGGAGAATCAAAGTATTGCTAAATTGTATTACTAAAACTGGATAAACCAAATGTTGTCCCAGATTTTTGTTTCTTTTAATGGGGGAAGGAAGAGAATAGAGCTTGTAAACTATAGATTAGTGAACTTGACTTTTATTCTTGGGGAAAAAATTCTAGAATTTATTATTAAAGAAATGACTAGTAAATATCTAGAAAACAGAGTGATTATGGCAAGAAAACGAGCATAGCCTCATTAAGAATAAATTATTTTAGACTAATGACTTTCTTTTATGACAGAGTGATTAGATAAGTATATCAGGGTTGTTTAGATACAGTTTACCTCGATTTTAATAAAATTTTTGATAGTCTCTCATGGTATCCTTATGGGAAAGATGAAGGATCATGACTAGGAAATAATATAGATATGTTTACTTAGAACTGGTTGAATAGGTACACCTAAAGAGTAGTTGTTAATAGTTGAAGTCTACTTGGAAGCATATCTGTAGTATAGTTCCCTAGGGAACTGCTCTTGGTTTTATGTAATTAAATCTTTTTATTACCTCTTCCACTGAATGCATAGATGGCAGGCTTATCTAAATTTTATAATGACAAAATTTGGGAGGTATAACTAACAGATCAGATGATAGGTTCAAGATTCAATCAATCCTAATCAATTAACATTTATTAAGCAGCTACTATATAGCAGGCACTGGATTAAAAAAATTAGAACCTAGAATGTTGAGAAAAACCTTAAGTCTTAATCTGGTTTCAAGCTATTAATTAAACAAGAAAATAAGCACAGGGGGTAAGATGAAGTAATCGTTCTGACACAGAGAAAAAGATTTGGATTTGTTTGTTACCTGGAAACTCAGTCTGGGTCAGTTCTATATGATGAAAGCTCATGAATTTTGCCCTACATTAAAACTCAAACAGTATCCTTACGGTGTGTTATTTAAATGTTTTATAATCCTGTCAAGTGTCAGCTCAGTTAAAAAAAGTCTCCAAAAAAGAGACAAAAAAAACTAGTCAACATGTATTATACACATCATTCACTCTTCTAAGAATAAAAAAATTAAAAATGAAATAGTCTAGCCTTGTCTATCCAGGACTCTATAATCAATTTGGTGATATAGGATGTATCTACAAAACAGCATACAATAATGTAGGGATACTAAAGTATTCTAATAATATTTTGGAAGGGCTGGCTCACTCAGACCTTGCAGGGAGGGAGAGGGGAGATTTCAGAAAAGTTCATGGAATTGATTTGGACTTTGAAAGAACAGGTAGAGACGAGGTAGAAAGATGTTACAGTCATTGATGTGATAGTCTATTCAAAGGCATGGAGATAGGTGATTACAGGATGAAATTAAAACACAACAAACAGTTCAGTTTTGCTTGAATTTTGCCAAAAAGTAATTCTGAATAAGGCCACATAAGCAGACTGAAGTCATACTATCTGAAGCTAACATCCAGTATCTAGCAAAGTGTCTGGCAAAGGGGAATCTCTCAATAAAAGCTTGTTGAGCAAATGTTTATGTTGGATCTTAGAGCTTATGCTCACGTTTCTATGAGGTATTCCTGTGATATTTTAATCCAATGTCCTGTGACCTTTTTCCTACCTTCCTGGCAACACAAAAGGCATTTAGAGACAGAGTGGAGGCAATGGGTAAAGGACTAGCAGGCCTTGAGTCAGGAAGATCTGGATTAAAATCTAGCCTCGGGCATTTATTAGCCATTTGACCCTGGGCAAGTCACTTGACCTCTGTCTGCCTCAATTTGCTCAACTGTAAAATGGGGCTCCTATTTTGCAGGGTTGTTGTGAGGATCAAATGAGATGATATTTATAAAGTGTTTAGCATATCACACACACACACACACACACACACACACACACACACACACACACACACAATTTCTCCACCCAAGTCCAATTTCAGTGTGTCTCATTTTGTCATGAGGATGACTAGAGACTATGTGAATGGTTCATAATGCTGGTAGATCCTACTAAACCAGAAGAATTTCAAGTATAAGTCTGGAAATGGATTGACCTTTTTATTTTTAAGCAGTAGTTTAATTAGTTTCAGAGA
Organism: Gymnobelideus leadbeateri; assembly: GCA_011680675.1. Lineage (NCBI taxonomy): Eukaryota > Metazoa > Chordata > Mammalia > Diprotodontia > Petauridae > Gymnobelideus > Gymnobelideus leadbeateri. Next base: position 112,008 of record WOXC01008759.1, on the reverse strand, counting down.
ATCAGTCTAATGAAAACTTTTTTTTTCCTCTTCCAGTAACTTATGCCTCTTCTGATCTATAGAACTGTTGTCTAAGTTCCATCTAAAGTGGGCCACTTCATATTCTCCCAAATCAGAATTCCATCTTTCATTTCTCTGCCTTTCCACAGGCTTTCCCTCATTCCTGGATGTACACCTTCAGTTCTATTTCTAAGAATCCCTGACTAGATTTAAAGAACAGTTCTTGCACAAAGTCTTAGGGGAAGCTTTTCCAGACCAATCCAAAAGTATTCATTAAATGTTTGTGATGTGCCTGACCCTATGTTCAGCATTGCAGATACAAAAAAACAACAACAACAACAACAACAACAACACCAAACACCCAAAACCAAAAAACAAACAAAATAAAAACCCACAAAAAAAGCACAATGACTACCTTCAAAAATACACTCATTCTACTAATCTAGGGACCATAGAGTAGTAGAGTCTGAAGTAATTTCAGAGTGGAAACCAACTCAGAAAGCACTTTTAAAGTACCTACCATGGATCAGGCACTGTGCTAAGCTCAGCGATACACAGAACAGCAAAATAGTTGCTACTCTCAAGGAGCTCATAGTCTAAAGGGAGAGACTATATGGAAACAACTATGCACACAAAAAAAAGATAGATGCAGAATAAATTTGAGATAATCAACAGAAGGAAAGCACTAGCATTAACAAGGATCAGGGAAGGATTCTTCCAGATTTTCCTTGAGACTTGATGTAAGCCAGGGCAAACAGGAGGTGTAGATAAGCAAGTAGAGAATTCCAGACATGGGGGATACACAACCAGTGCAAAGATACACAGATGCAATGTTGTGTCTGAGGAACAAGTTAACCAAATATCACTGAATTATAGTGTATCTGGAAGAGAGTGAAGTGTTGAGGAGATGAGAAAAATTAGGAAGGAGCCAAGTAGTAAAGAGACTTATGTACCAAAAAATTACATTTATTTTTCATTCATTTCAAATCTAGGAAAATTCCTAAGTTAAAGAAATGGAGAATAATGAAAAGGCTTTTTCAATAGTCCTAGGGAGAGAGAGGTGACAAGCTTGCCCCAGAATGGTAGCTGATGCCTCTAATTATTAATGCATTCCCCCTTCATCAAATTATTATGCATTTATGTGTTTGTTCATAGTTCCTCCATAGTTTAAGACAGCTAGATGAAGCAAAGGATAGAAAGTTGTACCTGGAATGAGGACAACCTGAGTTCAAATCCTGCCTCAAAAACTTAACTAGCTGTGTGACCCTTGGCAAGTCCCTTAATCAGGCCTACCTCCTTTTCTTTATCTATAAAAAAGGAGCTAATGATAGCAACTATCTTCTAGGCTTGTTGTGAAGATGAAATAAGACATTTGTAAAATGCTTTTCAAACTTTAAGGCACTATGGAAATGTTAACTATTATTATTATTTTACTATGCTTATATTGAAATATTGGCATATCTTTGAGAGCAGGGAATGTTTTTGTTTTTGGTCTTTGTATATATTGAGTCTAGAAGAATGCCTAAAACACAAAGAGTACTTAATGTGTCTACTGAATCAAACTTGAATACCTATACTAATGCAATCACTCATTTTTGAAGTCTTTCAACATATGAAAGATTAATGGGGGGAAGGGACATTCAGAATACAGTAGTTTATGTGCAACTGATTTAATAAGAAAGAATGGGATCAATGTCCACCCTGAAGACAGCATATTAAGTCATCTGTTATAGAGATAAACATATAGTTCTGCTATCCAATCATCTGTAACTATCTTTGAAACCTTGTCCCCCATATTTGAACTATGAATCTAAAAATGGCTTGAAAAGCATTGAAAGCATTGAAAATCATGATGCTTTATTGTGATTCTAGCAACAACAGTAATGTCTACATAACTTCAAAGAGCTAAAAGCACCATAAAAGGAACTATGTTTTCTCCTAGAATAACCAGAAATATTATTATTTGAATTGACTGCTTTATTTTGTGTTTTGAAGGTTTATTTAGGGAAAAGCAATGAATGACAGTTGATACACTAGCTTTGCATTTTGGTTTGCAGATTGTCAATAAAGACTAGTATGAGATGAGGAACGCATTGTCTTAGGCACTATCCATCTATGGGAGAATCTCAATCAAAATAAATAGTTATTATTATGCTTAATATTTAAAGCCCTGATCTAGTATTTCTCCCATTTTTTTAATGTAACAATTCTTTTTTAAAAGTTTTTCCACTATCTTTTTATCTCATCAGCTTAATATCCAGCTCACCTATTGAGATATGGCATTGCCAATTATATCGGATCTGTTCCATCTAGATCCGTGCTTGGTATAATGAGAACAATGCCTAAGAAAGCAGAGGTATTCTCAGGAAATAAATAGGGTAAAGAGAATTGCCTCAGTTGAACAGAAACCAAAACTCTTGGCAAGAACCTCTGCTGGGAGTACTTGTGTTTGTCTGAATGCTACTTTTAATTCAAAAAGTTCTTTAGGAGAAATCTACAAAGTCTCCAATTCTTTACTTTTAAAAATGAAAGCAATTAAAAAAATATAAAGTGACAGTAATAACCTAGATTGCCAATAACCTGCTGGATCTATGCGTACCAGTGTATCACCCATGTATGACTTTTTTTGACTGACTGCATAAAAGGGGAGAGTTTGATTCCATAAAAAGTCACATAATTCAGAAGCCATAAATGCCAGGAGTTAGGACTGGAGAGAATATTTATAAAATTTATAGGAGGAAATAAATATAATACAAAACCCAAAGAGATGTGGCATAATGTTGACCAAGTCAGTAAAAACAAGATTATTTAAAAAATGCTGAAGAAATGTAATCCTATCCACATATTCCAGATTATCTTGAAGAAGTAATTTGTTAGATACCTAGATTTGTTTGTTTTGGTTTTAGACACAGAAAAGAGAAAGCATAATAGTTGATTTTTTTTTTTTTTTGGCACAGTAGCACTAGTTAAACTACCCAAGGCAAAGCCTACACAAAAATTAATATACTCTCTACATCACATTGAAAAAGGTCTCCTTTGTCCATCAGTATAGTGAAAATATATAGTTTAATTCTCAGATTACATTGTATTTTGTTACCTCGCAAATCCTTCTTCAGTTTTCGAAGGTCTTTCTGAAAGTCTTCAAACTTCATCTGAGAGGCCTGAAAGAGGTCCTGGGGTTCTGGCAGTGGAAAAACACATTGTTCTTTTCCAGCATCCTAACAAACAAGGGGGAAAATGATTTTTTTAAAGAATAACAGGCAAGGAGTCAGAATAAATCTGACTGGGTACATAAAAATTCCAGTCACTCACCTGATCGAAATTTCTAAGATAATATGAAACGATGTACGACAAAAGACTCCGGCTATTGTCCTAGGCAGAAAGATTCAAAGTGAGTAAAAGTGGTTTAAATTTTACGTGCCACTAGAATTAAAAAAAATATTCTAGATAACAACCTATACATGATGACATTTTAAATGAAAAGTGAAACTCTATAAGATAAATTGTCTTCTTGTACCTAAAGAGGTTTAACTGCTTCAGGAAAGATCATCTACTTAGCATTATTCCTCCTTTAATCAGATCAGTATCATAACTGGGTAAGGGTAGTTTCAACTATAAATAATTTCCTGTTTTTGTTTGTTTTTTTTTGCCTGAGTCACACACATAACTTAATATTCCTTAGAGGCAAGCTCTTTTAATGTTGAAATGTATGACTTCTGTCTTATTTGAAAGAATTTAGAATTGACAGAACCCTATGTTCAGTTGTACAAGCTACATAACCTGGGCTTATGACTCAGTTCAAAGATGAAAGAAATCATAAATGAACACCCTCCCCAAGAAAAAAAGAATAAAATGATTTAAAATTAATTTGGGCTTCATATCAATCATTTTAGAAAATAAAATATTATATAAACCATCTGGTCTGGCATACTCTTAGGAATTTGTACATATAGCATAATCAATAATATATCATGAATTCAAATATATGCAAAATCTCAGTCTTAAGAGGCTATGTTTTTTTTGTTGTTGTTATATTCATAAAGGGATTGATTTGACTCTAGAAATTGTACACATTTCTCATTATTGCTATCACATTTTGATCAAAACTATGAGATATAAATATTGTGAATGACATTTAGACTTTACCTACTTTAAATCCCCCAAGATAAGCTACATATGCTCCTGGATTTTCTGTTTGTTATGATTTTAGCTCATTGTTATAGGCTTATTTTTATTTTAAATATTATTCTTGCCTCTTCATACCCCTCCCCCACTACATTATATATGATTTCCTAATCTAGACTTCTCACCCTAAAATCGGATTTGCTTTTAAGTGATCTGAGTGGCTTTAACTTATCACTTCTGGCTTGTAGCTCTATTAACTCTATTAACATGAACCTGGTAATTAGGTTGAAATCAGCCAACAACACATTTACCAGAAGCTTGTTGTTTAAAGCAATTTGTATAATTCTGAAATAGTATCTTAGAATTAGAAAGGCCCAGATTCAAATGTTATCTCAGATAATTGCTAGTTGTGTGACCCTAGAAATGTCAGGCTTTCAGAGTCTGGGATTCTTCATGAAATAGGGATAATAATCTACCACATAGCATTATTCTGAGGATTATGTGAGACAAGGAATCCTAATAATTTTAGTGCAGTTTTAAGCTTTAACAACTTAAAACTTATTTTTAAGCATCAATTATATGAGATTATACATGGTATCCCAATATTCTTAGTACAGTTTTAAGCTTTAATAACTTAAAACCACACTAAGCCTTTTGGGACACCTTATGTAATCTCATATAATATTCAGAACCATACTATGTGATATATTATTATCACCATTTCATGAAGAATCCCAGGATCAAGAAGGCTAAGTGACATTCCTAGGGTTGCACAGCTAGCAAATATTTTTAATTGCTTTGTAACTTAATAAAATAGATATGATAACTTAAAACAGCACTGACTTTTGGGATACCCTATATAAATGAAATACTATGCAAACGCTGCAGTGCGGCATAAAAGTAATGTATAAACGGAAGCAGCAGCAGTAGTAAAAGTAATTACAGTATTCTAATTTTCTCTAAGGAGATATTTTTTTAAAAATCCAGGAATAAACAAAATTATTTCTAATTTAGCAAGGGCACTGAAATAATATTGTAACATGTCAGGTCATACAAAAAGTTAAATTATTTCTTGTTTCATGACTGAATGTCGATTTTTCAATCCAAACCATGTTTTGAATTTGAATCAATGGGATTGGCCTTTGGGAAACTGACTAAACATGATCCTTAAACAGAATGAAAATGGAAGATATCTCTAACTCATGTTCATAACCTGCTTAAGAATCTGCTTAAGTTTCCTATTAAAAATTAGCAGACACCTAATCTGGTACTATTTATAAGTCCTATATAATTTGGAAATAACATTTCTATTCAGTTCAATAGGGACATAGTAGATGGAAAGGTTTGCTTACCTTTTAAAAATTTCCCTAATAATCTATGTGCTTAAAACTGTACTTTTATTGGTAAATAATGTTGAATTATTTCTATACCAGAAGTTACAATGAAAATGGACAGCTACTAATTTAATATGTTTTAACATGTAGAACTCTACTGAAAATATAAATCATATGAAGCTGAATACTCAAGAACTAATAGAAAAAAGTTTAGATACTTGTTTGCTACTTTTATCAAAAAGTCAACAACCTTTTAATGAAAACAATAGCAACTAAATACTATTATTTTAATTTCGGTATGTATCAAGTTCAATCTTTTGACAGTCTTTCTAATGTTTCATAGTTTCCTCACCATTAGCACCATGGAAATTATTTATATGTTGGTAGATTCCTAAAATATTTTGCTAGTATCCTAAATATACTAAAATATCTGCTAAATGTCTAGTATTCTAAATTTTTAAACCTTTTCACCAATTTCTTTTCTTAGAAGTGTCATACACTCAATGACAATGATTACATTTAAGATCCTGAACTAGAAATATTTGAGAGATCATCTACTCTGAGCATTGTGAAGAGATAAGCATATTGGTGTGGCTAGATCTATTTCCTATTTTAATTAAATATTTCACTTCCTTTAGAATGATTTGTTTTAGACTCTTCCTAATTTTTTAAGAACTTGAACTGATTGTTCCCCACTGGCTAGCATCTAAATAATTAATTTAAATAGAAAAAATAACTATAAGCTATTTTATACTAGGAAAAGTAAAAGTCCTTCAGATTTTTGATTTAAAAAAATTTGCCATAGTGCAGATGGGTCTTTGGCATATATAGAACTGGAAAAAAAAATCAAGAGAGAAAGATGCAGTTCTAACTGAAGGCATAGTCATTAAGGAGGACATAGGATTAATGGTTACTTATTTAAGAAAACATTCTAATACTCAAAACACATACACACAAAAATGAACATTTCTTTTACTTAGATATAATTTGGCTTCAAGGTATAAAGAAACAATTATTACAAAGGACACATACTGAAACTCCTCATTACTATCAAAATAATCTCATCTTCTAGTGATCCTACAGTCAGTCATAAAAATACTTACACTGCTTTTGACATCTTTCAGCTTTGGAAGAATGTCTAATCCAAAACCATCTGCCTGTCCCCGAGTCTTGTTCCCACCATTCATGTAATTACCAAAGGCAAGAACCAGACCTAGAACCTGCATAACCCCTGACCCATTTTTCAATGTCTGCAAAATAGGATAAAGAACAATTTTTCTTAATTAAAATTTTGTATAACATTTATCAATTTTACAAGAATTGTCATCACAAAATATGTCAAGTTTCCAATATATTTACTAACATTTTAGGTCATATCCATTTATCATTATTCCTACTTACAAGTTGTAGTTCATTAGAAAATGTCTAAAATGCATGTTAAGAAAGTCACAAAAGACACATTTACATACACACATACATAAAGGCAAAAAACCAGACCAAACCAAAACAAAAAAACCTTCAACTACATAAGCATAAGAAGGGGAAAAAAAGCCCACACCAGCTATATCAACACATTCTAACAAACATTTCACACATGAGCCAAAGGGGGCATTTAAGAGATAGGGAGCAAGCACCTAATGCCATGTGTCCTATTCTTTGCTAAAGTAAAGAGGGCTAGAAAAAGGAAAATCGTGAAACAAGAATTATTTCAAGAGAAGTTCTTAATAATTTTACATTTTTTTTCTAATTTTACATACCTCCTTATCCACCCAAGTAATCTGGCATCAGAACTAATACTAAAAAAAATGTTGCCATAAAGAAATGTATTTTGTAAAGAGATTAAATTTACCCCCAACATTTCACACTTGTTTCTTCCAAAGTGCTAAGATAGGCTTAACTTTGTATTGCTTATAGCCAGCTTGTCAAATATTTTCAAAACATTTTACTAATAGAAGAGAGAATGGTATTGTTGCCCCTAGACTTCTTGATATTGACAATTTCTGCAGAGCATTAATAGTCTAACTTCAAGGAGGCATGTTAGCCTCAAAACTCAGCTATGCCATTGTCTCCAAATCATTGCGATGGACTAATTATTAGCAATTTGTTGAGCAGTCCGTTCCAAAAATCAAAGAAAGCAAACAGAATGCTCTCAAATGGCATTCATTTGGATGTCGGATGTATGAAAGCCTCTGCAAAGTGAAGATTTTGCTTTGGCAGCAGCAGAAGGCACAGTATTCTCTAGAGGCTGATGTGCATTGGCAGGAATCTTATGATGCTGTAGTGAAGCCCTGAAAGCCAATCTGAACATGTGCTTTGATCTGGAAGCACCATCATAAAATGTTCCATTCGGCAGGACTGTGATCCTTCATATTTAATGAGGACTTAAAGTAAATAAAAAGAAAACTTTTGAAATATGAACATGACTGAATGAGATTAAATATCAGAAACCTAGCTCCAGCTTTCTATGGACCAGAACCCACCTCACACAATTTCTGGAGTAGTTCAAGTTTGCGACGAATCGAGCAAATGCTTTCTGAAAATGTTGACTGGAACAGGATGCAAAAGACTCGCTCTGAAAAGTTTGGTATTAGTGATAATTCATAGAGGAACCTGAAGAAAGAGAGTCAAATGAAGAGGGAAAATATAATTCATATAAACAGATGTTTAGCCTTATATCATTCCTAGCAATTATGTACTTAAGATACTGCACTTTCCTAATGGAAATAGCCCACACATCTCCTGGAGGATTCCTCTTTGGCTATAAGAGGCATGCTTACTGTTCAGGTTTGTCCAAAGACTTGGCATTTTCTTTTTCTTTGCATGATCTGCCATGCTTTTCAATTTTTTCCAATTCGTCTGTCTGTGCTCTCTGGAAAAAAGAAGACATTTTTTGTCCTGAAAACCTGGCCAATTAAACTCTAAAGATAATAATTGTCTTCCTACAAAAATCACTCTATATTTTCATATTCCTTAGCATCTGTTTGTAGTAAAACTTTACTTAATTCATGAGGCATTTTAAAGTGTAAATATGTTTAATGCAAACCAGATTACCTCCAAATCTTCCAAATAATGTTATTGACTATTAGTAATCTGCAAAAGATTTATTCATTCAAGCATGCATTGAGACAATACATTTTTCCTTTCCTGTTCTTTTGGCTGTTTATATACTCTCTAGGATGAAAGAATTTGCTTTTAAAGTGGTATTTCTCATTCAAAAATCAGTCAAGTTGAATTTGAATGTAATGTGATCCTAAAGATTTATGTAAAGTTATTTCTCTCATGGTAAAAGAAAGGGATTTATTTAACTATCTCAATCATTGTTCACTGCTATTTAGGCTATGAAAAGTTCACAATGTAAATTATTAGTTTGACTTTTAAAGTGAACAACACAGAAATCACAGAACATAAACACAATATTTGGGTCTCTTTTCCTGTATTTTCTTTTTGGTAGAATCATGTCTCTAAATTGATTTTCTTTTATATAAATGTATGTATTCCCCCTCCCATTCACACATGAAATCAAGATCAAATTTATGGTCCTAACTTCAATTTTTGTGAATCTCCATAAAATGTTTTAGCAGCATATAAAGAATGTTATAGACACAGAAAAACAAATCTAGATTTAACTAGACTTTTTTTTACATATTACTTTCATCTATGTATACTTGAGTAGGGCAGCTAGATGGTACAGGGAATAGAGTGCCTGGAGTTAGGAAGTCCTGAGGTCAAATATGGCCTCAGACACTTATTAGCTGTGTGCCTCTGGGCAAGTCATTTATCCTCATTTACCTCAGTTTCCTCATTTGTAAAATGAACTGGAGAAGGAAATGGCAAACTACTCCAGTATCTTTGCCAAGAAAACCCCAAAAGGGATCACAAAGAGTAGGACGTGACTGAAAAACAACTAAACAACAATAAAGTACATTTTGATATGGTCCATATTTTATAAATATAGGAAATCTGCCATGTTAAATTTTCTGAATGCATGAAAGGGCATGGGCAGAATCACATATCTTGTGCTTGAGTCAGTTTCACAGTATGTAAATTTCATTCTGTATAATTTGTTGTTAAAACACCAATACTGATCGAACAAGAATTGCTCTGTGAGTCTGGATGGACTTTGGCCTAAGAAGTTTGAAGAAGATCTACAGTATTCTTGTGGTCCTGGATGATTTCAAAATGTGAGTTTTCTGATTGATGAGCTCATGTAAGAAAGACTTGTCACCTACAATGAGGTATCTTTTAACAAGAAAAAACAGACTAAGGGGAAATATTGATTTTTTGATGGTTCGATACTTTGCATTTGGAATAAGGATGAAATATAAAATCTTAGAGGCAATGAAGAGGACAGTTTCTTACAATTACCCAGCTGCAGCAAAATAAAAAAAAATTTGGAAAGCTATTTGCAGAACTCAGTTCAATAAATATTTATTTAGTTCTCACTATGAACAGAGCACTTTGAAAGGTACATACATAGAATAAGATGGGGTTTTTGCTGTCATGGAGGCTTATACTCATATGAGTCATCATGATATAATAAAAAGTGTCTTGGCTTTGTAATTAGAGGGTCAGGTTTAACTCTTTCATATTGTTGCATATCTGTGTGACCATGGACAAATTACTTAGCCTTCCTGGGTCCCAGTTTCCTCATCTATAAGTACTGACACAGACCAGATGACTTCTAAGATGCCTTCTCATCTACATCTTTTGAAACTATGGTATATACATCACTAACTATAATCAACCACAATGTATTATTATATAAGCTTTAGAAAATGCATGGGTAGGGATTAAACAGGTAGAGCAGGGAGGACATTGCAGGTAGAGGGAACAGTATGATCAAAATACTTTTGAGTTAATATTCACTCTTCAGATAAATATGGAAATTATCCTAACTGTTTAGAGATAGAATTACTAAACTTTATTTACTTAAATGTATCTGTATAAGTCAGACCGAGAGAAGAATAAGTGATGATGCACAGTCTAAAGAGAAATATTTCTTCTCTGATACTATGACATAAATCAATTAGTAAACATTTATTAAGTGTCTGCTGTGTGTTAGGTCTTGTGCTAAGTGGTAGGAATCTAAACAAAAGCAAAAGACAGTGCCAGTTCTTGAGGAGTCCAAAATCTAATGGGAGAGAAATTGAGCAAACAAGTATGTACAAACAAACCATAGCCAAGATAAATACAAAATAATGAACAGAAGAAAGACCTTAAAATTAAGAGGGGCTGGTACAGGCTTCCTGTAGATGAGATTTTAGTTGGAATGTCAAGGAAGACAAAGAAGCCATGAAGAAGAACATTCCAAGAATGGGGGACAGACAGAGGAAATACGCAGAACCATGAGAAGGAATGTCTAGTTCCTGAAACAGCAAGGAAGCCAACATCATTGAATCAGAGTACCTGGAAACTGAGTGTCAGCAGCCCAAAGTTCCTTTATACTCCTTTTCTGGGAAAGTACAGGGCTTTAAAAAGCCAAACTGAACTCTGGTGGGCTTGGGTCCTATGACACTCAAATTTCCTCCAGGATCCTTCTCCATCCCACTTCCATGATGCTCAGAGGTTCACACTCACCACAAAAGAGACTAAAGACAAATTTAAATTCAGCTGCCCTGCAAGAAAACTTTGACACCGACCTCAGAATCACATCATATTAGTGTATGATAAAGGCTAGAAATATTTTGGCAGCTAAGTGGCATAGTAGATAGAGTGCCAGGCCTAAAGTCAGGAAGACTTACCTTCCTGAGTTCAAATTTGACCTCAGATACTTACTGTGTGACCCTGGGCAAGTCATTTAACCCTGTCTGCCTCAATTTCCTCATCTACAAAATGAGTTGGAGAAGGAAATAGCAAACCATTTCAGTATCTTCATCAAAAAAACACCAAATGGGGTAATGAGGAGTTGGGCACAACTGAAAAAAATGAGTCTTTCAAGAAATATTTTAAAATGTGCAGGACTTTACCATAAAATGTAACTCAGGTGTGGCTAGGTGGCACAGTGAATAGAGCACTGACCCTGGAGCCAGGAGGACCTGAGTTCAAATCTGGCCTCAGACACTTAACACTTACCAGCTGTGTGACCTTGGGCAAGTCACTTAATCCCAACTGCCCTGCCTTCTCCCCTCTAAAAAGAAAAAAATAACTCAAATTCTGGTTTTCAAACTAGTAAAAACACTGACATCATTAGGAACTTAAAAAGAAAGAAATGAGGGCCTATTCTGTTTCATCACCATAATCCATCATCACCATAATCCATAATCACCATCATCATCATCATAAAACCCAATGCACATACATACCCATATATATGTGTGTATATATATATATATATGTGTGTGTATTTATATATTAGATTGTGCCAGAAGAACTAACAGTAGGAGCCTACCTCACATGATTCTCCAACTATTTGAGGGTTTAAACAATAGTATGTATGCTAAATGCAAAAACCTGAATTAAAACTATCTTATACATATAAATGATTGGGTTTGCACACTACTTCCCTAACCATATTCCACCCCCCACACCCAACATGCCACAGAAGCCCTTTAATCCCCACTTTACTAGGGACAAGAAGTAATCAAGCCTGACAGCACTGCTTTATGGCTAGAGCAGGAAGTTCTACCCACACCTGTGGTCCTACCTAACCTAAAGTACCTTCTCATTTCTCTCCTTTTGGGAAATTGTCACTCTTATTTTGTCTTTAATGATTAAGTGATTTCACTCCAGGCAATTTCTTTTCCACTCTCTACATTCTAAACTCTTTAATATCCTACTTCCTTCTTTTCAAAATCTTATTCAATTACCTCAAGAGAAATCTCTGCCACCTCTCCATCTTCAATTCACTTGTCAAAGGAAAAACAACCCTAATTATACGTGATAGGCATTGGAACAGCGTTAGTGATACAACTTAACAATAAAAAAGAAAACTTTAGGTTTTTAAGTAAAATTTTAAAAAACGTTGTGATCAGACATTTAACTCCTTGAAGTGCTGAGAAGTCATTCATAGGAAATGTCTATCCCTCTCTAATTTAACATGCATATCATATTCCTCCAGCACTATCAAGATGACAATTTAAATATAAAGCCATATATAAGCATATGAATATTACATGAATATTTTTGGTTCTTTCTGTAAGCTCCTTTTAGTTAGTAATTGGGAGGCAACAGGCTGAATTTCTTTTACTGGTTCACTGAATTCAATTTAGCGAATTTTATAAACATCCAACACGTAACTGACAGCATGCTTTTCAGTAAGGGAGATACAAAAATGAATGAAACATGGTTCTTGCTCTCAAGAAACTCAGAATGTAGATTCTATCACTACCTACCTGTGTGACCTTGGGCAAGTCCCTAAATTCCTCATGGCCTCAGTTTTCTCATTTGTGAAATGCAAAATGGGAAGCAGATGAATTCTAAGCCCTGAAATGCCTTGTAAAAGATTGTATTAAATTCTCAAAAGTTTTTTTCCTACATTTTTTTCTCTTCAAGCATACATTATTTCAGCAGCAAAGTGAATTAGTATTGAGAGGATAGTATGTGAATTCAATTATTATTTGTTAACATGGTTTCTTTTGGAAAATGTGCTCTAAGTGCCAAACAACTCATTTGCAGATGAACTTTTAGATCCTAAATTGTTTGTAAGATGTGAACTTCTTGTATTAGTTTGACGGTCACTTGGGGAAGAAAATCACAAACAGAGACAGCAGAAGAGGAACTAGAGATTTAGTTTTCCCTTTCTTTCTGCCAGTCATATTTCAATACTAGCATTCTTAGACAAAAGCAGAAAATTTTCTCCCAGCTGCCTGTCTTGGCAAGGACCACACACTGATATACATTCTTATGGTGCCTTATAAACAATAAAAAACTGCAGAGGTGACCATTATCCTTATAAGAATTCTCTATGTCTTAAAATATTCTCAGAGGTGAGTAGTAGAGGCCATTTCAAAATAGTGTAATGAAAAGAACTTTGGACTTTGAGTCAAGAGAGTAAAGTTTAAAATCCACTTTAGACATCAGCTCTGTAATTATACTACAAGGTAATTAACGTCTTAGACCCCCAGTTTCTTCATCTACAAAAAGAGAATACTTGCATTACCTAATCTCATAGGAATGTCACAAGAAAAGTGATTTGTATACATTAAAATGTGCAATGTGAGTTGCAGTGGTTGGTAATGATTCAGATTTGTCAGAATCAGAAGGAACTAATGATAACCTTGTAAATAATAATAACAAATTCTCCTGAGGTACATACTTTATATTTTGTGCTGATTCTTCTATTTCATCCTAAGTGGGGAGGCTAAGTGAGTAGAGAACCCACAAGTATTCACTAGAGGAACATCTTTCAGACCTGGTTGGCCAAGAAAGAAAACTTGCCAGAAAGTTCTGTAGATGTTGCCATAAATACTACCCTTCTCCCTCTCCCTCTCCCACTTTCCAACTAGATTCAGGAGGTATCACTATATACTTGACACAAGTATCCTGTAGCTTGTCTGGTAGTCAACAAAGAGAAATTCTTCATGAAGCTAAAAACAGTTTTTGAACAGCTATGTTAAAAATAGACCAAAGAACATCTCTTAAGGTTAGCAGGATATAAGAACTATTGGGATAACTCCTATGCTTGTTTTCATAAGGTAGATCTGTGACATTTCATTTATTTCTTCACAACTTCCCTTAAGACACCAAACTCTATCCTACATATATCTATCTAAATGTATCTATCTATCTATGTATATGTATATAGATAGATATAAATATAGATATATCTTATGGTGTGTTCTTGTATGCTTGTTAACTATGCATATATATTGCATATATATTGCAACCTGGTGGATAGGGGTGCAAGTCTGAATCAAGAGAAGGGGCTAATAAGCCATTTTCTATTTTTCTCATGCATTTTTATGGAGTTTTGACCACTTACAATCAATAAACTGACATTTACTGAGGCCTTCCCCTATGTAAAGGACTGTATTAAGTATTATGAGTGATATAAAACTACAGGACTGGGGTATAGGCTCAGTGGATCAATCAACAAGCAGTACCCTATCAATCAGGGATGGTGTTAAACATAGTGACTAGACAGAAGTAAAATACACTACTCTTAAAGAGCTTATGTTTTGACAATGGAGCCCCCAGGTAAATGTAGGCAAAAGCAGATAGGTAGTTGTAGTGGCAAGCACACTGGCATACCCAGGATGGCTGCTAGCACAATGTAATGGGAATGGTAATTTGAAGATCTTCCCTGCTTTGAAAATATACTCTGCCCCCTAATAGGCTGAATGTAATCACATGGAGAATATGGTGGGAAGAGTTGCTAAAGGGTGGAACAGAGCCCATAGGAATCTGAGAGTCAGAGCCAGCTAGATAACTGGGAGAAAAGCATGCTTATGAGGGAGACAGATAGGCTTATGAATAAATGTTTTTTTTTTCACCTGCTATGACAGCTACGCTTGTGTTGGTTTGTTGGAAGGCTAATGCATGGTATGGCTCTGTACCACATTGTGGTGCATTAACTTCTATGTTGCTAGGATGGATCTGGTATCCTGGTGTTGGGGTTTGGTTTTCTGGTATCTGAAAAAATGTTTTGCTTCTGTCTTCTATATGGAGAGTCTGTTATATTTTGCAAGTGAGCACCATGCAGGTATATTTATAGTGACCATGGGCACTGTGAATATTTCAATGGCACTACACACAGGCTCTTAGATTTGTTTTACTAGATAGCTGTTTAAGGGATCAACAGTCTTTTTTAAATTACATTTACTAGTTCAGGGGAAAATTCAGCACCCTGAACTTCAGAGAAAATACAAACTGAGAAAATACAAGCAGAGAAATAAAGACCAACAGAAAGGACTCTAACTGAATCAACTATACACTTTACATACATCCCTAGATCGAGAAAGCCTTTACATCTAAGGAATTGGAGAGCTTTGAACATAAGGTCACTCAGAATCTCAATCAGGGAATCACAATATTCTTCTCATAAGTAAGTCCCCAAAGCAAAATACCAACTGAGAGTATACACACACACACACACACACACACACACACACACACACACACACACACACACACACACACACACACACACACACACACATAATATATATATATATATATATATATATATATATATATATATATATATGTATATATACACTTCTCAGAACCAGAAGGCATCACAACCCTCTCGACTCAGTGCCTAATTAGAAATTAGTAAGAAGTATGAAAGCCTCCCTATAAGCAAGCCTCCCTTAGTGGGTTCCACATGAGGCCTATTAATGGGCAGAGAAGATCTTAAATCCCATTAACATTATAGTAGTAGTGCAGTGGATAGAATGCTGGAACTGTTGTCAGGAAGTTAAAATTTGGCCTCAGATATAAGATGTATGACACTGGGTGAGTCATTTAACCTCTGTCTGCCCTACTTTCCTCAATTGTAAAATGGTGATAATAACAGCATCTACCTCCCAGGGTTGTTGTGAGATTAAAAGGAGTCATCTGCAAATAACTTTGCAAACCTTAAAACACTATATAATTATCACATTTATTATGATTATTGTATTTCATCATTATGTAAATATGCAACAGAAATATATATATGGATTAAAGAGGTATAAAGGACTCAGAGAATAGTTTGAGCTTAATTTTTTGAGGGGTGGGCAAAACCTGTCCAATATGGGAATTTGTTTAGTCTTATTATTCATATTTGTAACAGAGTTCTATCTCTGGGGACAGAGAAGGTGAAGAAGTGGAAAATGTGAATTTAATTAAAAAATAAAATAAATATTAATTTAAAACAAAATGAATATCAGATAATGTGGGGAGAGAGGGCATTATGAACTGTGAAGATCACATTGGGTTTGAAGCAATCCCAAAAGCAGAAATGAGGAGGGAATTCGTTCCAACCCCAGGGGCATCCCAGTGCAAAAACCTGGGAAATAGAGAGTCTTGTGTGAGGACAACAAGTAGGTGATTACAGCTATACCACAAAATGTGCAGAAGAGAATGAACCTAAGAAGGCTATAAAATGAGGAAGGAGCTTGATTGTGAAAAGATTTAAAGGGTAAATTGAGGATTATATTTGACACTGGAGTTAAAATGGAACCAGTGTAGTTTGCTAAATAGGGGCAGGAATCGAGACAGCTAGACCTGTTTGTGAGAAACAACACTTTGGCAGCTCTGGGAAAAGGTGGACTGGAGTGGGGAGTAGCTTGTATGACTTAAAAAAGAGGGGGAGGCAACTAGGTGGTACAGTGGATAGCGCACTAGTCCTGAAGTCCAGAGGAAGTGAGTTCAATCTGCCTTCAGAGAGTTACTAGGGCCCAAACTAATGTGTCATTGGTAAGAAGTGGGCATTTGTGAATGATGTGAGGATGGAGAAAAATTAGAGTTAGCAACTGATTGAATATGTAAGATTAATGAGAGTGGACAATAGAGCATGACATTGACATGGGAAAGCTATATATCTGGGAGAATGGTGATTCCCTAAACTCAATAGGAAATTTAGAAGAGAGGTCAGATTTAGAGGAAAAAGACAGTGAATTCTGTTTCGGAAATAGTGAATTTCAGCTGTCTTTGAGCCATACAATTCAAAATGTCTAATAAGTAATTGGTGATGTTGAACTAGAGGTCTACTGAAAGACTAAAGCTGGATATCTCTATCTGGAAACCATCTATGGAGAAATGATAACTATAATTACAAGCAACTTTTTCCTTGCTCTTCCAGCTATTAATGTCTTCACCTTTCTTTCAGTCAGGGTTAGGTGACTTGTCCAAGGTCCACACAGCTAGTAACTCTCTGAAGGCAGATTGAACTCACTTCCTCTTGACTTCAGGACTAGTGCTCTATCCACTGTACCACCTAGTTGCCTCCCCCTCTTAAAAAAAAAATGTCTTCACCTTTCAGATTATCTTCATATACTTTTTTTTCCAAATGCTTTATTAACTTATGGTTTACATCATTCATTTCTGTCAGATTTTGAGTTACAATTTTCCCCCATTTTTCCCCTACCCACCACCCCAGAATAACAGTCATACAGGATATTCCCTCATCCAATCTGCTCTCTCCCATCTCTTCTCCCATACCCCTTCGACTTTTCCAATAGGGCAAGGTGAATCCCCGCACCCTATTGCCTGCACGTCTTATCTCCCAATTATATGCAAAATATTATTAATCATAGTATTTATATTTTTTTTAAAAATGATTTAAAAGGAAGATAAGCAACTCAGTATAGGCTGTACATGTGTAGCTATGCAAAACATTACCATAGTACATATATTGTAAAAGATTGACTATATTTCCCTCCCTCCCATCCCACCTTCCACCTGGTCGACTCTCCCCCTTGATCCTGTCCCTTTTCAAAAGTGGGTGCTTCCAACATCCCTCCCCCACCAGCCCGCCCTCCATTCCACCACCTTCTCCCATCCCCCTTCCCCTCATGCTCCTGTAGGGTGGGACACCCTATTTGGTATGCATGTCATTCTCTCCCTGGTCCAAATTCAATGAGACTCTTCATATACTTTTTGCATATATCTTGTATGCACCTAAATGTTTACATGTTTTATCACATGTTAGCATTTAATCTCCTTGAGAGCATGAACTATGTGTTTTTTGTTTTATGGTGCTGTTCATTATATCTCCAGAGTTTAGCACAGTATTTGGCAAATAGTAAGTAAAGTTAAATCAATAAGTATTTATTAAGTGCTTACTTTATGCCATGGCGCCATGCTAAGCTCTGGGGATACAAACACAAGCAAAAAGAAAGGCAGTCTGCTCTCGAAGAGCTAACATTTTTGAGAAAGCTGAGGCAGAGTGGAAAACTCTAGGCAGTCAGAGGAGAGCCAGGGGAGAAATCTATAAGTGTATGATGACTGACAAAATCCATGGAACCTGATAAAACTAACAAATGATAAAGTATATAAGAAAAGAACTTGGGAAATAGGTTGAGGAGACTATATATAGATATAAATAGATATAGATATAGATATAGATGTACAGTTAGTGGGAATCTTATTGCATGATGAACCAGCCAAGGAAACTGAGAAAAAATGGTTTGACAGCTAAGAGAAGCAGGAGAGAGCAATGCCACACACACACACACACACACAAAAAAGCTTTCTTTTTTCTCTTTGATTCTCTTGAATATCCAAAATGAGAGTCTGTTTATTAAGAGATTGTCATTTAAGAGTCACCTAAGTAAAGATTTCAGAAATCAGATTGCAGAGGGTTTGCAAGAAAGTGATCTGAAAGGAAATTGAGATGATCAGAGTAGAGACTTCTTTCAAAGGATTTGGCTAAGATAGACAAGAGACATTTAAGAATAGCTAGAAGGGATGAAAGGATCTAGTGATTTTCTTTAAAGGTGGAGAAGACATGGGTGTGTTTGGTAAAAGGGTAAAAACCAGTAGATATGGAGAGTTTCATGATAAGAGAGACATCAGGGCTCATTGGAAGGACAATATGTGATAGAAAATGGGAAGGGATGGGATCAAGGGTACACATAGAGGGTTTGGTTTTGGTGAGAAGGTGTAATGGGAATGAGAATTTGAAGATATTCCCTGTCCCTTAACAGACCTAGGGGGTAGTTTGAAGACCTACCCTGCTTTGAAAGTAAACTCTGCCCCTAATAGGCTGAATGTAATCACATGGAGCCTGTGATGGAGGGAATTTGCTGAATGCTGGAGCAGAGCTCACAGGAAGCTGGTTGAGAGCTAGCCAGGCTTTGCGGGGACAGGACACTCATTAAAGAGATAGAGAGGTTTGTGAGTAGATATTGATCTTGTATTGGTTTGTGGGATGGCTGAATGATACTGTGGCTCTCATTATTATTATGCCTTCTAAATATCTTCAGTACTATGATGGAATTGGCTTACTGGTTTTGGACTTTAGTTTTCTGGTGTCTAAATAAATCCTTCAGTTCTATCCTCCATCTGGAGAGTCTGCCATTTTTTGAGACTGAACGTCATGGGATACTTAGAGTTACAGTCTTTATTGTGATTGTGGATGCCATAAATATTGCATTGGCACTACAGAGGGCCATTTCAACAGACGCCAAAATAATGATAGAAACAGTAAGTGATGATGTCAAAGGGTTGCAAAATAAGAAGGAAGAGCTGTGGAATGAGAAAAAGGGTTAAAAAAATAAAGGAGCTCACAACGTGCTGGGCTTCCTTCACAAAACAGGCAAGGAATTAAGCTTTTGTAGGTAGGAGTTAGGGGGTGGGATGGGAGACTTGAGATAGGAGAGACTATATACAAATGTATGGGAAATTAAAAGCAAGTATTAACAATGTAACATGACAATTCAAGAGATATCAAAGCACTGTATGCTATTTCCGAATCAAGGGTAGGAAGGGACTTCCAGAAACTGTCTATACCATCCCATGCCATCTACACTATTGCCTTTTCTAACCTTAAAGTGACACCTTTTATAACTTCTACACATGATCATCCAAGTCTTCAATTAAAGACATAAAGGGAAGGAAAATATACTACTTCCCAAGGCAGCTCACTTTTGGACGTGTCTAAAAGTTCAAAACTATTTTCCTTACATCAAGGCAAAACTGACCCTCTGAAACTTCTGCCAACTTTCACTCCTAGTTCTAAGAAATATGTTCAATGGGCATTTAAGTGTTTTGGGTTAGAAGTAACTTAGTGTAAGTTTACAATGTGATGATTTATCTGGGAAGACTTCACCTGGAAACTAAATATTTAAGGTTTAAAATGCTAAATGTAATTATTATTAAATATTTATTTTTATTTTTATTTAAATATCCATTTATTTATTCATTTATTGTTTGATCCTTTATTATTGAAAAATTCAGGAGAACAATTATTTGTTCCTTTCAAAGTTAGATGCCTTTCAAAGCTGTGTCTCAGAAAGAATTCTTAACCGAAGATGGAGTAAAAGCAATAAAAAAAAATAAAAATGGATAATTTCAATTACATAAAACTTAAAACCTTTGCTAAAAAAAAGGTCACTGTAATTAGGATAAGAAGCAAAGGTGATATTTCCTATTTATACAGAGGGAGAAAAAAAAACCCTTTGGTCTAATTATCTCTAATAAAATTCTGCTATTTGGTATAGAGAACTAATATAAACATATAAGAAGAGCTATTCCCCCAGGAAATAAGTGGTCAAAAGCATGAACAAGGGAAAAAAGAACTACAAACTATTAAAAACCATATGAAAGTTTTATCTAAATCTATGATATGAGAATGCAAATCAAAACAACTTTGAGGTTTCATCTCACAACTCAAAAAAGACAAAAAATGAGAACAACTAATGTCAGAGGGTTTATGGAAAGGCATTAATACACCACTGTTGAACATGCAAAACGATTCATCCATTCTGGAGAGCACTTTGGAATTATGGTAGGAATGTGACTAAAATGCCCACGCCCATTGACCCAGAGATTTCACTGCTATGCTGCAACCCCACAGAGACCAAATACAGAAAGAGAGGTCCCATATACACGAAAATATTTGCAGCATCATTTTTTTCTGGAAGCCAAAAACTGAAAACAAAATTGAATAATGCAAATGGATAATGGTTAAAAAAGTTGTAATATAAAAAAGGCATCATAACTAATGCTATATTATATATATTATATATGATATATATTATATATATATGCATTATATATATTACATATCATATATGTATATATTATATATATATATAACTAAAATAAGACCAAGAAAATATTATGTTCAATAACATAAAATGGAAAACAAAAAAATTTAAAATCTAAAATGATCATAACTAAGTTTATCCTTGAAGAAGAAATGAGAAAATATACTTCTTTCTCTTCTTTGCAGAAATGGAGGATTATGGATGTGGAAGACCACATATGCCAAACATAATACATTAGTTACTGTTCTTTTTCTGCTTTTTAAATTTTTTTTCTATTTCTCTAAAAAATAGTTGGGTATTATTATTGCTGTTGTTATTATTTCAGCTTTGAAACTCTTGCTTTGATGTTCCAAGATCCTTTTTGGAGAGCAGCTCATATGCTAACAGGCATGCTAACAAGCTGGCTGCTTCAGCTATGTGTTGCTTTAATCTCCTACCAACTATTACCAGATACCTTGCTGACACTTGCAACTCTCTGCCCCTCATTTCTCCCATTTTCCAGTTTCAGAAACATAATTTTATCACTATTGACACTGCTATGGAAAATGGTATGTCGATACACTCATCAGTAACCTATTTCGTACTCCTGTAACTTTCCAAAACAAAACTCCCCCATGAGATGGTCACCCTCCTATATTCATCCTCTCCTCTCTGATACTGTAAATTCTTTGAGGGCAGGGATTTTTTTTAATTATATTTCTGGATGCCTCGGCACTTACCATAATTTGGGGCACACAGCAAACAGTTAATAAATACATTTCATTCATTCATTTATTCATAGTTCCCTGAGTGAGGTAAGAAATATTCAGAAATAAATGTGATACAACAACAAAATAAATCAGTGAAATTTTAAATTTAAAACCAAAAGCCAAAGAAGTTTGTTGAAGACAGCATTAAGAACAAATATCTTGTCAAAAATAATATTATAAATAATGATTACAATAATTAATAAAAATAACAGTTAACATTTCTACTATACTTTGAGGTTTACCAAGAAGTTTACAAATATTATCATAAATAATTCTCACAACAACCTGGGGGGGAAGTGCTGTTATTTTCCCCATTTAATGGATGAAAAAAACTAAAACTGACAAAGGTTAAACAACTTGCCCAAGGTCATGCAACTATCTGAGGCAGAAATTGAAATTTTGTCGTCCTGACCCCAAGTATAACATTCTGCCTACTATACCATTTCTCTAGTACTAGTATGATGACAGGCTTCTTTGGGATTGCCTGCAAAAATAATCACCATTTATATAAATTCAATAGGGAAAAAATATCAAGATATCCAAGTAATTCACAACTACAATAGAACTCACTAATATTTTGGAGAGTACCTATATAATCTTGGCTAGGTAGTATTTTCTCTAATTACAAAAATTAATTTTTCAGTAGAGAATCTGTGATTTTTAAGTGCTACAATTATATAATATAATATATGAAGTCTTCCCCTTCCCCTACCAGCAGAAATTAATGACATAGTATAGGTTTTCAAATGTCTTGGTTGAGAGGAAATTTCAAAATGGTGGTTCCATATACTACATGGAAGGCTAAACTTATTTATTCATTGGCTGAAAGTTTGTTTTGTTTTTTTTTCCCCAGAAATTGGAATTGAATATCCATTTTCCCCAGAAACTGGAATTGAATATCCATTGCTTAACCCCATATTGGCATGTATGTATGCTACCAGAAACACTGAACCAAAAGTACACAGATCACCATCTGGAAACATTTAACTTTCCAAACATGATCACTATTTAGGGAAATCATGATTAGGATTGTGCATCCTTGCTTGGTTATTTATCATCATCATAAGCCTGTTGCTCAGTGAATTCATATATTTATTTATTTTGCAAATTATAGTACAACAAGGAAATAACAAAGGGATTCTCCCTTCAAACATAACATCCACATACTCTAACAATGAATATTTTCCAAAATATGAATGATATTTTCAGTCAAAGATGCAGGTTGGGTAAATATTTTAACATTACAATAAAACCCTAGGGTAACATGATGGTTCTCTGGTCAAATCACATCTATAAAAACCTAAAAGTTACCTTTATGTAATTCTTAGTTTATATGATAGATCAAAGACCCAAGATGCAGGAGATAATTCCATCCTCTAACCTGAGCACTAAAAAGTATTGTGCAGGGGCGGCTAGGTGGCGCAGTGAGTAAGAGCGCCGGCCTCGGAGTTTGGATGACCCGAGATCAGATCCGGCCTCAGAAAATGAGCACCCACGCATAAATCAAATGACTAGCCGTGTAACCTTGAGCAAGTTACTTAACCCCAATTGCTTTAAAAAAAAAAAGTATTGTGCATACATTAGTTAGTTGTAATTTATTATTTCTCAGACACCTTTAATGGCTATTTGTAATATTGACTATTGTCTTTAAGGCTTATTGCCATCATAATACTTATTGTAATAATTAATGATTTAGATGTCCGAAATCATTCACTGTAAGAGAGTGGAAACATTAGTAAGGAGAGAATGTGGGAGAAACAATTTTGCTTTTCTCTCTTGAGAAGTACAGTTTATATAAACTGTACTTCTCAAGAGAGAAAAGCAAAAGGCGGTTCTGAAAGGAAGAATAGCAATTTCTGTAAAGACCTAAAAACAATGCCAGAAGGAGACAGACATGGATTGTATAAACAATCCAGTACCACACACATAGGGACACTCAATAAATGTCCTCTTGGAGTTCCCTTAGGGACCAAAAGAGAGTTGCAATAAAACTAGTGGTAGCCAAATCTTTCCATTACTATGTTAAACTTTTACTTAAGATTTGAAGCACAATGAAAAGAAAAATGAAAGCCACAGGGACCAAGGCTAATATATGTGGTCATTAAAGTTTCAATATATAAGTGTTATTATCATCATCATCACTGATAAAAATAATACCTGGGACCCATCAAGTATACTAGTATCCCTTGTCACTTTCTAGGCTAATTTCAATTTAATCCAATACTTAGCATATAGCTACTAAGAGCAAAGACCTATAATAGAACCTGGAAAAAACACAAACATGAATAAATCAGGGTCCTAACCTCAAGGAGCTTATATTCTAGTAAGATAAATTACACACACACACACACACACACACACACACACACACACACACACACACACACACAAACACACATACTGACATGCAAACAAAGGACTATAATATAAAATATTATAGGAACTCTGAACTGAAATTAGAAAAGTTGACAAAGTCTTTGTTTGCCTTTAGGCAGCTAGGTATTACAGTGGATAGAGTACTAGACCTAGAGTTGTTTGGCCATTTAAGTTATGTCCAATTCTTCATGACCACACCTGGGGTTATCTTAGCAAAGATACTAGAGTGCTTTGCCACATCCTTCTCTGGAATCAGGAAGATCTGAATTTAAATCCATCGCTTAAACACTTACAAATTGTATGATCCTGGGCAGGTCACTTAACCTTTGTCTGTTTCCTCATCTGGAAAATGGGTATAATACTAGAATCTACCTCTCAAGGTAGGTTCTTATTGTTAGGATAATATGAGATAATTTTTATTAAGCAATTTACAAAGTATAAGTTGCTATAAATGTTAATTGTTATTAGTATGCTTATGATAATTATTTTTAATGGTGATAAAAGAATAAAAAATAGAATGACTTTTCCAGATATGAGTCTGACCAATAAATGTTAAAATGACAGAAACTTTGAAAGAAAAGTAGACATTGCAAGTTTAATGAGGAGGGAAAAGTGGTAATAGTCTGAAGTACTTTCTCTATTCAGTATGAGTTGGTTTCAGAGTTCAGAAACAGGATCATGGTAGATTCCTATGGACTAAGATCTTAAGGTTAATTTAGTTTAGGAAATGCTGAGAAGATTATTCTGAAATGATGGTGGCACAAGAACAGATGGTTTTTTTGAAAAAGAAAATTGAGTGTGGTCTAAAGAGACCTACATGGCTGAATGGGGAATTGAAAAAAATATATACTATATCATATATGTATATATATATATATATATATAGAGAGAGAGAGAGACATACATATATATGTCTATATACAATATACACACATATATGCATGTATGTCTGTATGATAATCATCTAATCAACAGTTTCTTTTATCAGTGTAAATCAGTTTCACTCACCTTTCACCTTTAATTCCATGATTCTGTTAACTCTTGCTTATGTCTTTCTATAAATTATATGCTAGAATTTTTTCTTTATTTCTTTTAATATTCCATGGGCACCAGTGAAATAATTAGGATGTCTATCTGTTATCCACTTTTACTACAGGACGAGATGATATTTTTTGTGACAATAAACAACCATTATATTTGCTTTTTGTAATTTCTATTGAGTAAAACTACTGCTACTATGTAATAGTCTGTTTATGCCCATCTTTACCTTGCCTTTTAGATTACTTTATGAATTGATTAATTACCTGGAATTTTCATCCTTCAGAGACTATAGAGTTCCACAAATCACAGAAGTATAACATCACTGGAGACATACTGGTTTTAGAAAAATGGAATTTGGAGCCAGGAGCCTGGGATCACTAAAAATGTTTTTCTGTTGTTGTTGTTCAGTTATATCCAACTCCTCATGACCTTATCTGGGGTTTTCTTGGCAAAGACACTAGAGTCATTTGTAATTTCCTTTTCCAACTCATTTTACAAATTAGGAAACTGAGGTAAACAGGGTTAAGTGATATGCCCAGTCACACAGCTAGTAAGTTTCTGAGGCTGGATTTGAACTCAGGTCTTCCTCACTCCAGATCTAGTGCTCTGTCCATTGTGCCACCTAGCTGCCCTAGAGTCACATAATTACAAAAATACATTCTAGTCCAATCTCCATCTTTAAATCAAGTACATTCTCCATTGTCAAATCATCTCTGAACCCAGTTTACTTACCATCTGCAGTTCTGGATCCAAAACGAATAGGAATTTTTTAATTTGCTCAATAGGTAGGTAATTAACTGCTTATTATAATGTATGACATATACTTTGCATTTATTTTTTTCTTTGATTAAACTCTCTTCTGAGTGGCTGCAGATCTCACTGATAAGGCTATATAATACATTAGACCTTTATGCAATCAGTACAATGTCATCTACACAAAGCATTTGATGACTTTATCATTTATATGGAATACCATGTCAATTTGGATTTAAGACAACGTATCCACTACCACAGTAGCAAACAGTTTAGTTCAATATCTTCAATGTGTGTTTCTTGGTTTTATGCCCTTCTTGATATGGGAAATCAGAGATCAATGAATAAAGTTATTTCTAGGATTGCATATAGTACAGATTCTTATAGATTTAAACATGGCCATAAAAAGGTGTTTTTTTTTTTTTTAATGAAGTCTGGAAGATTATACATTTCCTTACCAAGTCAAATGTTTTTGCTATTCAATCAGAAATTAATACACATTGGGATCTTATATCCTCTCTACTGCTTAGTTATCTATTTGACTGAATATGTGATCTGCTATAGAAACCTGACTCTGAAAGCCTGCCTTTTTCTTCTGCATATTTTCATTAAGGAAGTGTTTAATATATACACAGAACAATATTATAATTTCATGGGAATGAGAAAGTAGACATAAGTATTGATAGTTACTGATTTTGGGGTGGCTAGTTGGTGCAGTGAGTAGAGCGTCGGCCCTGGAGTCAGAAGGACCTGAGTTCGGATCTGGCCTCAGACACTTAACGTACACACAAAGAAAGACCTAGCCATGTGACCTTGGGCAAGTTACTTAACCCCAATTGCCTTCCAAAAAAAAAAAAAAAGCATAAATAAATAAATAAATAAATAAAAAAGATAGTTATTGATTTCATGCTAATCATTGCTTTGGGGAGCAAAAGCAGAATCCTTTTTTTCCTTATTCTTTTGGGAATTACCACCTCTTCAGAATATTTTGAAAACTGATTCAAATGCCTTTAAAATTGTGTTACATTCAGCAAGGAGTTCTTTTGTATGTATATTTCATTGGACTCAGCCCCATTTAGCTTACTTCCTATTCTTAAGTACCATATAAAATACACCATTTACAAAGTTGGTGTCTAATTTGGGGGTTCCTACTGTCATCCATAATGAAATATTGTTTCAGATAGGCTGCCAGATCTATTCAATTTCATATCTATTTGTTGCCTTCCTTAGAGTTTCATCTATAAACATTCTTGGGATGATCAAACTTTCTTTTTTGGTTGTTGTTTTGGTGTTTTGCTTCTTGGAGGGCAGTTGGGGTTAAGTAACTTGCCCAAGGTCACATAGCTAGCAAATGTTAAGTGTCTGAGGCTGAATTTGAACTCAGGTCCTCCTGACTTCAGGGCTTGTTCTCTATTCACTGCATCCCCTAGCTGCCCCCTATGATATTTCAAATATTTCTAATAATTTTCTATTATCATATATTACAATGCTTTGTGAATGAGCTTGTATTATATAAGGTCTGCCTTTGGTCTTCCATTTTGTTTTACTTGGCCAAGAGATGAAACATTTGCTGGTTGAGGAATTTTTGGGCCTTCTTGGTGTATTAATTATTTAAACTGGTTAATCCTCTTTAACAAATAGTAATAATCAGAGTTAATGTCTTTATCTGATCTAGTTTTAATCTTTCAAAGTGAATACCTTATTTAAATATGACCAGCTGGAGCAATTTTAATTGTATACAGAGTTTTCAAATCTTAATCCTTTTTCTAGTTTGTTATTACTTTTGACCTTTACTCCAACTAGTTTAAGATCTGCCTACCCAGAGACATCTGATTCAAAAATGATTCCCATGGTGGGAACCAGTTATTTCCTGTCCATTAAGATCCAATCAATATCATTTTTGGTGTGTGATGTTGTTTGACATGTCCAGAACCTTCTGACTCAGTCCCTGAATAATGTTTTCAGGATAGATTTTTTTTTTAAAGCTAACTACAAGCTTCTTATATCTTTAGTTTCTTAATCCTTAACCATATTTACAACAAATTTTTTGCTGGCCTTCTTTATGACCACAATCCTGCTGATGTCACTTGTTACGCATGCATGTCATGACTTAATGTAGAGGAGCCAATCAAATTCAGAAAAAAATATATTTATCTAGATTTTGCCAAACAGACAGCTGTAGACTTTTCAGTGTTGATCGGTTTGCTTAAACTCATGAATGCTACAGAATGAGATGACCAAAAGTTCCATGAAAAATATATCTTGTCACTTTTAGAAACATCTAATTTATGCCCACTCCTTTATTAATCTGCCCAAGAATATTAAGTGAACCATTCTTTCATTTGACTGGAATAAAAAAGAGTGGCATAATATCCCATAATAATAACAGGGGAACTCCAGTAAAAAGATGAGTATATGATTTTACTTAAGCTAAGTTATATTAAGGTGGGGAAAGGGATGATGAGAATTGCAATGGCAAGGATAAAAAGGAAAGTGAGGGGTTGAAGGAGAAGAGAAAGGAGATTCTCAGACACTTAGTAGCTGTGTGACCCCGGGTAAGTCACTTAACCATATTTGCCTCATTTGTGAAATGAGTTGGAGAAGGAAATGGCAAACTACTCCAGTATCTTTGCAAAGAAAATTCCAAATAGGGTTATGGACACAACTGAAATGACTCAACAACAATAACAAATGAGGTCTCTCCAAACCAAAGCAACTGAACAAGAAGACAGCTCAGTAAGAAAATCAAAACATTATCAATGTTACTTCTTTGCAGAAGATGGGGCTTTATCCATTTAGCATGTAAATAGTGAATTATCACTTCACTTTTTGTGGTTTTATTCATTTATTTCTTCTGCACTAAAAAAAATTCTGCACAATTCTGTCTTATTAAGAGGAATGATTTAAAATTACACATATTGTAAATGTCATTTCTGTTATTTAGGAAAATATTCTACTTTGTAGTATAAATGTAGTATATTATCCTTGATTTCCCTGAAAAATGCTAAGACAAAGCATCTGAATGCCATATTTCAGAAAACCATAAAAAGAAAATACCTGAAACTATTGGGATTGAGAAACAAAGAAGAGCAAAAGCATCCATAGGATTTCACTGGAGAGAAATCCAAAATTTAACTTGCCCCAAAATATAGCAGTCAAGCTCCTGAGCTTTAATGACAAAGAAAAATGTTTTAAAACTGCCTGGAGGAGGCAGTTTGCCATATAATTGACTTATAAAATGGCTACTACTATATATCATGTAGGACAACAGAAAAAAATATAATGAAAAACATGTGAAGCAGTATGCCAAAAAGCTAAGGAAGATTAGTTACATAACTTAATATAAAACTGCATACTTTCCTTCCTGACAGAAAAAGTACTTTTAACAATAGGCTTAATTTTAAAATATTCTTCCTGATAAAAACAGAACTGAACAGGATTTTTAAAATGCATAAGGTATACAAAGCTATATAGGTACAAAAATGTGAGGTGATAGTTCAATGTTTATATGATATATGGAGAAAATTCCATCTTCTTCAAGAAGCTTTTCCCAGTTCCCCTTAATCTTAGTGCCTTCCCTTGAAAGAGACTATCTCAATTTGTCCTGTATATATCTTATTGTATATAGTCATTTGTACACTATCTCCCCCAATACACTATGAACTCCTTGAGGTCAGGGCTTTTTTTTTTTTTTTGCCTTTCTTTGTATTCCCAACACTTATTACAGTGTCTGATGCCTTATAGACATTTAATAAATACTAACTGTCTGTCAGATAGTTAGTATTTATTAAATGTCTATAAGGCATCAGACACTGTAATAAGTGTTGGGAACTTGAGAAGATTCTAGTTTCCCTAGTTTTCTAGGTATTTGAAGTATGATCATGAGAAAGATTAGACTTGTCCTGATTGATCCTGGAGGCAGAACTTGGAGCAATAGATAGGAAGGTCTTGGTTCAATATATGGGAAAAACAAAATAAAAACAAAAGCTTTCCAACAAATAAAGATGACTGAAAGTGAAAAGTTACTTTGGGAGGCAGCAGTTTCCATTTTATTACAGATCTTTAAGCTGGAGAAAAGGAGGATTCTTTTAACTAGAGAAAGAAACAGAAGTGTCAAGTATCCAAAGTTGGGAGAAAATTGATTTTCCAAATTATGGTGTAATTTTTTAAGACATGAAATATATGGCTCACGGCCCTTAAAAATGGAAGCAATAATCAATAGGAGTAAGCATGGATTCATCAGAAAAAAGACCTGGCACATTAAGCTCATTTCCTTTATCAGACTTAATTAACTGCTAGATTAGAGAGTTGCTACAGATGTGGTATATTTACTTATTGAAACATATTAGTACAGCATTGGAGAGATTTGAGTTAAAAGTCCAACTTGATTCTGAATTACTTGAAATTGAAAAAGTAGCAATTCATGGATCATTATCAACCTAGAGAAATATCTCAAGGATTGGTCCCCAGGGATCTGTGCTTGGCCCTATTCTTGGGTAGATAGATGCATGGAAGAAAGGGAGGGAAGAAGGAAGAAAACATTCCTTTATTAAGTGACTGTCAGTCTCTTTGCTAAATTCTTTCCAAATACTATCTCATTTAATCTACATTTTTATCAATGATTTAGATAAATAACAAGTTGCGAGATTATCAGATCTGTGAACAAGATTAACCTGGGAAGAATACCTAACAAACTGGATAATAGGACAAGGATTTTTTAAAAGATCTTAACAGAATACAATGAAATCTGAGTCCAATATACTGAATTTGCAATAAAAATAAAAAACTGCAAGGTGGTGCAGTGGATAGAATGCAATGATATAACAGTAGTATAGGGGAAGCATAAAAAGGTAGTAGTTCATATGAAAAAAAATCTGAGGATTTTATCTGGCTAGAAACTGAATACAATATACATCAGCAAAAACTGAATATAATCTTAGGAAGTGTAGTATCCTGAACTATAAAGCACACATTTATTAAACATCTACTTTATACAGATGACTGTATTAGGTGATGTAGTGATAACAGAGTTCACATAAAACATGGTCATTTCCCTCAAGGATCCTTGAATACTATATGTCAGTTCTGGGTTCTACATGTTAGTAAGACCAGTGAAATCCTACAGCACAGGGAAAAAATGACCAGTAAGTGCTCATAGGATAATAGAATTAGAGACTGGAGCCCTGACACATGAGGATGAGTTGGGGTAACTTGGCAATGTTTAATCTAGCAAAGAGATGGGTTAAGGGGCATGGGGAGGAGGAGGTAGAAATACCTTGAAGTATATGAAAGACTGTCATATAGATAATAAATTTATTCTTTCTGGTCCTACAGTAGAACAATGAGAAGAAATTGCAGGGAAGGAGATTTCAGGTGCATATATGGAAAATTTTCCTCACAATTAAAGCCGTTCAAAAGTAGAATGGACTATTTGAGTAGGTAGTGAAATTCTAGTCATTGTAGTTCTGAAAGGACAACCTGAGTGCCCTCTCAGCCAGGGAAACGTTAAAGAAGAGATTCCCATTCAGGAATTGGTTGTACTAAATGAACTGATGTCCTTTCCAAGTAAGAGATGCTATGATTCCATGAGTTAACTGCCTGATCTTCCTTTGATCCACTCACTAAGCAAAGACCCCCATAGAAAAAAGGATAAGTGTTAGCATATGTTGCCTATAGGCTAGATGTTACAATGTGAAGTGATGCTGAAAATAGCAAGTGATTACCTTTCACAATTAGACTATTAATCTAAGGCAAGAGAAAGGCAAGGAAAGGAAGGAGGGCCCTTAGAGCTTTAAAAATGATAATAGTTTGAGTTAGTTAGTTCTTATCATCTCTTAAATTTACATTAAAGGAGTCACTAATTTTGAGGTCCAAACAGGGAGCAGCTGGAAAACATAATACTTAGTATTCTTTTTCCAGCTAAACAACTGCATTTAACTCCTTAAACATATTCCATAAAACATCATGAAAGCACTAGGACAAACATAATATTCCTTTTCTTAAAATGATAATAAAATTAATTAATAATAATAATTATATAAATAATAAAAATACTATTAATTCTTTGAATTTGCAAAATGAAAAACAATCTCTAAATTAATTTTATGACTTTGATCACATATATACACAAACATATACACATATGCATATATATGCAATTAAAATTATATTCCCTACATTATATGAAATACATTAATCTTTCTTAGTAGGATTTAATCTGAAAACCAACTTTGTAGTGTTTTAGGAGATATCCCTTAGAAGAAATGGACAATGTAGGAGAGATAAAACTTGATTTGCCCAAACAAAGAATAAATGACTGTGATATCGAAGCTTTCAATGTGTACTGTACAATTGACAAACACCAATATGCTATAATGGATTAGTAAATCAGTCATATATATTATATATTTCCCAAAGGATAAAGTAGTTAGGAAGCACACTATGAGGCTGAAAATAAACTTACATTAAGTCAACACTTTTGACTGGGGGTAGGGGTAAAATTTAAATTTAAAATAAGTAACGGAATGAAAAATTACTTGGAAATTTCATATCATTTTTTATGAAAGGATCATCACCATTTTAACCTTCATTTTCTGCAAGTTTCAATGCTTTCTCTCTAAAAGTAAATGAAGAATGTCCAAAAAGACAGGCAAATTTTTTATATTTTCAGTGGCAAAGCTCATCCTAAAGGAGACAGAACTGTAATTTATGGTTTTTATTAAATCCATAGATTCAGTCTGTTACTAATTCAAGATCTTAAGCTTTTTTTTCTTTTTGGAAGTTTTGAAATTCACCTTTAAGTATGTTTATAGTTGAAAATAAGCATACTTGCAAGGTTTCCATGAACCAACTCGATAAAACAATGAAATATGAGAGTATGGTTTTAGGAACCGTTGAAGTGGAGAAAGTCAATACTCCCAAATTTGTTTGAAGAAACTGATGATTAAATGTTCCTTAAAACATGAATCAATTAAAATCTTCTAGGAAGTTATAGGAACACAGATGGTTAATCAAATTCATTTTCATTAATGTAATATAGCACACTCGTTTGAGGATGCTATATCATGTGACAGGCTCTATATCCTTCTACTCCAGATTAAAGTTTATAGTATGTCAACTACTACATTAAATAAAGATTACTAAGGCTCTAAAGCATGCTTCTGAAATCCAATCCTAAGAAGTGTAAATTTAGATCTTTAATTCTTTCTACCATACCTGCTCTCCTCCCTCACCCCAAATTGGATTAGAACTATTTAATGACAGAGGGGTGTGGGTTCCCCTCCCCCACCTTTCTATCCTTCCTTACCTTTAAGTAAAT
Organism: Gymnobelideus leadbeateri; assembly: GCA_011680675.1. Classification (NCBI taxonomy): domain Eukaryota; kingdom Metazoa; phylum Chordata; class Mammalia; order Diprotodontia; family Petauridae; genus Gymnobelideus; species Gymnobelideus leadbeateri. Next base: position 78,677 of record WOXC01008759.1, on the reverse strand, counting down.
TGCTTCTAATGCAACTTCATTTCTAAGGCTTAGTTAATTCTTTGGCAATTTCAGGGAATGAAAAAGCACTGACCAAATGTATAGGTGGCAAAAAACAACCACAACAATAGACTGAAATGAAAGTCAAACAAAAAAAAAATTCAAAGCAATTTTAATGTGACTGTCTCAATTCACTATAGAAAAAATAAAGACACCTCTACCCTGCTATCTAAGGAGTAAATCTAAAGAAACAGAAGCCCTAGAACTATTTAACCAATTGTAAATATTATATGTTACTCCATGAAAAAACTTTACTGTCTGAACTCAATGCTAGTGAATAACCCTAAATAAACTATAAAGATTTTTTTTAAATCACTAAGATATACCATATTTAGTAACGATGTGGTTTAACTAGGCTTTAATTCCTCAGTAAACAGGAATTGAGCCCTCAGGATTGTGGCTTTTGAAATTAGGGTGTGTTTAGATTTGGAGACTGCCCAAACTTCATTCACTGTCTAGAAGAGAAAGCTCAGTGCCAAACATATGCAATCAGAAAAAACGATTACATTCTGAATAAAGATTGTAAAACAAATACTCCCATATGTTTCACAGAGATCAAATGAAACTGCTGAAAGCCAGTCCAATGATATTTAAGGATCTGGCAAAAGAAAACTTCAGTGTGTATGGTGAAAGGGGGATAGGTTAGCTCTACTCTTGTCTTCCCCTCCCCCCTCCTCCAAAACTAAGTAGTGGAATGCTAATAAAGAAAAATGGGGGGTTAAGTGTATCAGTCATCTTTTTTCCAGATGTAACCTAAATTCCCAAACCTGTGCCTCCCACTCTCATTCAATCTAAATGCTAAGAAATAATTAATATTTAAATATTTAATACAATATACTTTTCAACTTTTTTTTCTTTAGCTCAGAAACTGATAATTAATTTATCATCAACATAACAAATTAGTGTTTTTGAAGGTAAGCCAAGGATATTTCAATTGTGGGCCATTTTTTCCCCTTAAAACAATATCTCAAGTCCAAGACTAATCATTTACAAATGATTGAAAATATCAATATATTCAACTCTAAAAAAAATGGAGATAGCAATTTAGTGACAAATAATTGTTTGTGGAAACACAAAAGTACAATGTAGACTTTCCTTTTGCTCACATTTTGCTAAATTTATATAATTTTATGGTAAAAAAAAAAGGAAGGAAAAGAAAGGAAGATATCTGAGACATACAAATATAAGATTTTCTTCTGCAAAGATTTTCTTATATTTGTTCAAGCATAAAAATTTATTTGTGCCGAGATTAAAGTTCCTTAAATACTGAGTTTGAAACACAGGAATTCCTTGGGCTACATAGTAGTTATGTGCAGAGAGAATTTTTATTAAAAAACTCTTTTGAATGTTGTGAGTAAACTTCCTATACAAAGTAATTCTGTGAAGAAGAGGCCTTTTGAAAAAGTGAATAATCACCTAATTTATCTTTTTGGGTAAAACTAGATTTATATATGCCATTCACTGGTTTTGCTTACATTGAAGTAAATAGTTTTTGGAGGAGATTGAGTTCATGTGCGTTCAGATTCAGGTCTTGAAAAAAGACTTGTCAGTATGCCATCTTTTTTCATTTGAACAAAACGTTGTCCCCTGATACGGTATTATAACATGCATTTCTATTGTTTCTCTCTATACATAAAATATATTTGAGATTAACACTCCATAGAAGCAGTAGAAAGTGATATCTATCTTCTCATCCTCTACATGGCTGAAGGAAATGGGCAAAGGACTCAATATCACCTCCAAAAGGTTTTGAAGCAGTAATTTATATTTTATAATAACATATGTTTTCCTAAAAGTTAAAGGTCGAATACCCTATAATCTCAACCTTGATAACTATCATTAATACCAAATTTATATGTAAAACATGTTTTATTGCTGAAATACTTTTCACAGTTTATAATAATATTTCTTTAAAGTTTCAATTTAGAAGACAGGATAGGAAAGTTTTATTTTGCTCCTTATTTTACAGATAAACTGAAGTATAGTTCTCCTGATTCAAAATTTAGTTACCTAACAGTAAAATAGGGTCCTTCAGCAGACTCTAAAATCAGAAACGCAGTAATAAATAGACCCCGAAGAAGATATTTTTTCATCAGTCATTTTTACAGAGTAATCCTTCAATGACCTACAAAGGACTGCAGTTAAATTTGAGACCTGGCAGGAATGGTGTCTAAGTTTGTGAATGATTGTGCTAGTTATGTTCAGAGAGAATTTTTGTTAAAAAACTAGAAGGAAGTCTTACAGAAAAAGTCCAGTGTGAGAGAGGGAATCAAAACCAATGAAAAGTGTTTAGAGAGTGGAACAGAATTATAAAACATGGATGTTTTCCTAGAGAAAACAAAAGTGGAATTCATTGACCTTCAGTTTTCTCATCTTTTAATTTAGCCCTTCAATCCTAACTTCCTAATATCTCACTCCAGATCTGCCCAACCCTTCCACTAGGTCCTCTGGAATTCCTATTCCACAAACAACAGTTATTTTCATCTTAAATGTCTTCCTTTCTTTCTCCTCCTTTCTCTGGCACTCTTTGAGATGGGGCTCCCTCCTGATAACATAACATCCTCTTCATCACTCTTCCCAGTACTGTTTGAATTTTCATTCATATTCCCGACTCACTTGTCTTGCATGGTGAGAAAGTCAGAATATTCCTTTTGTTCCTTTACCACTTACAAACACTAAATGCCACCACGCAATAACCTGTTATCCTTTGAGATTTATTCAATCCAAACTTATCACCGAATCCATATTCTGGTAACTATTACATATTGGCCCAAGGCTAGTCTCCCTTATTTCTTAACGAGTTCAGTGCTTGGTTCACAGCATTCCCCTCCACTTCAACTCCTTTACTAATTCTAGAAAACTTAAAAATAGATGTAGTGATGTTCTCTCAAATATCTCAACTGTCTGGTTCCTCAATCTATTCAATTCCTATGGACTACTCATTAACTCCACTTCAGTGACACATAAGACTGTCACACTCTTAATCTTGCCATTCTTCACAAGTGATTCACTTATATGTTCAAGAACTCTGATTTTCCATTTCTGGAAATTGAAAATAATTTTTATCCTTCTTTCTCTCTTATTCATCATTCTTCCTAAAATTACTCTCATCTTCTTCATGATCTTCAATCCTTCCTTCCCAATTCCAGGGCATCATCACCTGTGGTCTGGCCTCACATTCTTCCCTTCTCCATCTGACTCATTGGTAAACCAGTTCAACTCTACAACTATCCTCTAATCTTGAATCCCTTGTTACTTTGCACCTTAGCAAACCCAAATGCTTGATTATTTTTACTATCTGCCTCCTTCCTCCTACTCACATGTTACTAGACAAAACTAGCGGAAATCATGAAATCCTATTAACTGGAGTTATAAATGCATGGCATGTAATTTCAAATGAACCCCAGACACATCATGGCAATCCTGCTACACCTCCCTAATTGGTTCTCTACATTCACTATAGCAGTCATTCCAAACCTTTTCTTCTCTAGAATTTCTATCCTCCCACACTTCTCCCTTCCTCAATCTCTCTGCTGAGGACTTACCCTAATATTTGATAGGAAAAAAAATGAGGCCATTTGCAGAAAGTTCTTTCCCTCTTCCCTCATCTCACATTCCTCTAACAGCCCCCATCATTTTCCCTTTCACTCCAGTCTCTGATGAGACTTTTAACTCTCCAAAGGCAACTGCTCTACATGTGTCCTTGATCCAATTCCCTCCCAGTTTTCTCCAATAAATCTGCTTTGCTCCCTACTCTCTTACTTTCAGTCTCTATCTCCGGCTCCTTCCCTGGTGACTTTAAACATAACTATCATTAAAAAAAATCCCTCACTTGATCCTTCCAAACTTATCACCCTACATCACTCCTCAATTTCATGGCTTGAGAATTTCATTTCCTTGAGAAATTTTTCTACATTTGGTGACCTCTCCCATCATGTGTTTCTGAACCATTTGCACACAGGCTCCCAACCACATAATTCAACTGAAAGTGTCTTCTAAAAACTTATCATTTACCCAGTAATTGCCAAGTCTAGTGACCTTTTCTCAATTCTAATCTTTTTTTTCCACTTTTCTGCAGAATTTGATACTGTTTGTCACTGCCTCTTCCTGGATACTTTGTGAGATTTCATAACACTACTTTCTCCTGGTTCTCTTCTTATGTATTCAACAGCTCCATCTCAGTCTCTTTTGCTCGTTTTTCAACCATGTTATAATCACTAGCTTTAGACATTATCCAATGTTCTGACCCTAGACTCTTTTTTCTTGCTTTATATTGTCTCACTTTAGGATCTCATTAGTTCACACTGATTTAATTATCATCTCTGCTGTCTTTTTTGTCCTTCATTCTCGAAGAAGACCAATGACATCAGGAAGGTGATATCTTGACTTGCAAGTGAACTGGATTTAAGTGAGGGAGGGCTGTACAAAGTCACCAGGCTCACTTTCCTCAGGAGCCATCTGCGTCCAATTGCAAGTTATAGATCAGGAGGCCTAGAGATGGCCCTGAATGCAGTAATATATAATACTGAATACAGTAAGATATTTTTAAGCTAAGGTCTTTCCCAGGTCTTACTTTAATCTGAGGTTACACCTATTCAGTGATGAAGAATAGTAAGAAATGAAGCAAAAGAAGGCCTCTATTTCCTCCTCCTCAAAAAAAAAAAAAATAATCTGGAAGGAGAAGACCCTCAGCATTTCTGACTAGACCAGAAACAATTTCTATTTACAGGTACTCTGAGCCATCAAAACCCAAACAATGACCAAGTGAAGCTTTGGTTGGGACCTATTGTTAGCCAATCAATGAGAGACATAGTGATTTGGGTTTAAGGCATACTCAAGCAACTCTATTTGAATACCAATGGACCTTACCAAAGCCAGGTTTTTCCAGAGCTCAACTTCAAGAAATCCACTTTCATTTGGGCAGAGTACCCACATGTAAGTTCATGATTCCCCATGTAGACAGAGGGAAGGAGAAAGGAAGAAAGGGAGGAGGAAGCATTACCCAACTGGAACTTGCCAGGTGGGTCCCCAATGGGGCATCTACCAGTACTCACAGATTGTTGTTTGGCCTTCATTCTTGAAGAGGACCACTAGTGGTGCCTTGTTGAACCTCTGTGCTGATGATTCTTATATCTACATAATTTGCCCTGGTCTCTCTCCTAAGCTACAATGATGTATCTTCACTATCTTTTGGATGTTCCACAGGCATTTCTAACCATGTCCAAAATAGACTGCACAATTTCCACCTCAAATCCTCCTTTTTGAATTTCACTATTACTGTAGAGGGTTTCACCATCCTCCCAGTTGAATGAGTTTCACAACCTCAGTGTCATCTTGAAATCCCTACTTTAACCTACACCACTCATTCAATCTACTGTCAAATATTCATATTTCTGTCTTTGAAATATTTCTCAAGTACCATTAATGTACTACTTTGGGACTTCTCTTACTTTTCCATCAAGTACTAGGAGGCTTATCACTGGTAAATCTAATCATTCTGCAAGATCCAACAATTCTTGACACACATACCTCATTAGATGGCCTCTATGGTTCCTTCAAATGTCAAGATTCTAAGAGTGGAAGTTTCATAATGAGGGAAAATAGGATACAAACCTATGCAGTTATGAGGTTTCAGGAATAAAAACTGTAGAAACTCAAAAACAAATGAAATATATATTTACTAATTTAATACTTATATCAAAAGATTACATGCAAAAACATGATTCATAAAGCTTTGTTTGGGTAATGGCCTTATAGGGCTTAGTCAATTTAAAAAAAATTCTGAAGAGATAATTTCTAGTAGTTCTCCCTCTCATATCACTGAATCAGCAACACTGATGTATCTTTTGAAATATAGAGTGGATAGAATTTTATGATGGCAAAATTCCTAGCTTTTCTTAATTTCTACACAGCACTATTAACCACTTATTAGATAAAAATTTATTTTTCTTCTGGGCACACAGAATACTCAGACTAGATCTTTAGACAAGAAGTAGCTGGGAATGTGAGAGTGTAACTTGGAAGGGAGGGCAGTGCTAGAAATAGATCTGGGAGTCATATACAAAAGTACTTACATAAACTGAGGGATGGGGGCGGCTAGGTGGCGCAGTGAATAGAGTGCCGGCCCTGGAGTCAGAAGGACCTGAGTTCGGAGCCAGCCTCCGACACTTAATCCACACAAACAAAAACCTAGCCGTGTAACCTTGGGCAAGTTACTTAACCCCAATTGCCCTAAAGGGGCGGCTAGGTGGCGCAGTGAGTAAGAGCGCCGGCCTCGGAGTTGGGATGACCCGAGATCAGATCCGGCCTCAGAAAATGAGCACCCACGCATAAATAATGACTAGCCGTGTAACCTTGAGCAAGTTACTTAACCCCAATTGCTTTAAAAATTAAAAAAAATAAAAATAAAAAAATAAATAAACTAAGGGATGAAGTGAAAGAAACAATGCAGAGAGAAGACAAAAGGGCCAAGGACAGCACCAGGGGAAAACCTTATACATTACAGAATCAGAATGAGGATGGGAAATGAGTAAAGGAAAGAGAATGAATAATTAGAGAGGTAGGACAACTAGGAGGAGATGTCTTAGAAGCCAAGGGAAATAGATAACGGAAAAAGAAAAGGAATGAACCGTGTTAAATGCTACAGAAAAGTAGAAAAAGTAATGGAAATCAAAAAAGAGAAGAAATAATGGGAAAATAGGATTGCATCAAGTAGATGTAAGTGATAATGAAGATAAAGAATAGTAGGTATTGGGGTGGCTAGGTGGCGCAGTGAATAGAGCGTCGGCCCTGGAGTCAGAAGGACCTGGGTTCGGAGCCAGCCTCCTACACTTAATCCACACAAACAAAAACCTAGCCATGTAACCTTGGGCAAGTTACTTAACCCCAATTGCCCTAAAGGGGCGGCTAGGTGGCGTAGTGAGTAAGAGCGCCGGCCTCGGAGTTTGGATGACCCGAGATCAGATCCGGCCTCAGAAAATGAGCACCCACGCATAAATAATGACTAGCTGTGTAACCTTGAGCAAGTTACTTAACCCCAATTGCTTTAAAAAAAAAAAAAAAAGAATAGTAGGTATGAAGGACTTGAAGGGATGAGATTATAGTCGGTGAAGAGGTCCAAGTTTTAAACCATAGAGTTTAAAAGAAAAGTTAAATAATGGTAGTAGTAAGTCACTAAACTTTTATTTAGCATCATGTCCTATGTTAAACAATGGGTATACAAAGAAAGGTAGAAGACAGTACCTGTCTTTTTGGAGGCACTCACAATCTAATGAGGGAAACAGCATGCAAACAACTATATACAAAGTACATACAGAATAAATTACAAAGAATCAAAAGAGGGAAGGCACTAGAATTAAGACCAGTTGGGAAAGGCTTCTTGTAGAGGGGTGTGATTTTAGTGTGGATTTAGCAGAACATTGGTTTGGATGTATTCCCAGGGATCAAGCTGTACCATTCTCCTCTCCTAATAAATCAGATGTGTTGAAAATGGGTTGCACCTATTGGAGAGGACTAAAGGGAAATTTAAATGTATGGTGGGGGAGAGAGGAGAACAAATACATTACCATTAAGATGAGGGTGGATCATTAGGTACAATTTGACCAATTAGGTGTCAGTAAATCTAACAATCTAAATGAAATTGAATATTTACAAAAATGCAAATTGCTCAGATTAAAAAAAGAGGAAATAGAATACTTAACCCTATCTTAGAGAAAGAAATTGAACAAGTCATCAATGAGCTACCTAAGAAAAAATCCCCAGGACCAGTTGAATTCACAAGTGAATTCTACCCAAACTTTAAAAAAAAACAATTAATTCCAATACTACATAAGCTATTTGGAAAAACAGGTAAGGAAGGAAACTTTCCAGATTCCTTTTGTGACACAAATGTGATGCTGATACCTAAATCAGGAAGAGCAAAACCAGAGAGGGAAGAGTATAGACCAAGTTCCCTAATGAATACTGATGCAAAAATCCGAATAAAATACTAGTAAAGCAAGATTACAGTATTATGCCAGAAAAATAATATACTGTGACCAGGTGGGATTTACACCAAAAATGCAGAACTGGTTCAAAATTAGGAAAACTATCAGTATAATTGACCATATCAATAACAAAACCAACAGAAATCATATGATTATCTCAATAGATGCAGAAAAAACATTTTGGCAAAATATAACACACATTTCTATTAAAAAAATACATATAGGAGCCAAGATGGCAGAGTAAAAACAGTGCGTCCAAGCCACTCTGCTCCCAGATTACCTTCAAACTATGTAAAAGGGGACTCTGAACAACTTCTGGAGCCCCAGCACCCACAGAACGACACAGAGAAGCTAACCTCCTGCTGAGGACAGCCCAGCAACCCTGCAGGAAGGACCAGCACAGCAGTCTGGGGGCCGGCAGTGGCAGCGCGCAGAGCGAAGGGAGCCAAGCTGGGAGCCGAGCACAGCAGAGCGCCTGAGTCACAGTTTTAGCCCCAGGGCTGCAGGGCTAGCAGCGGCCTGGAGGAACCCCAGAACACCAGCAGCTGTGGCGATTCCAGAATTATCAACATAGACATGCCTAGGACAAAGTGAGAGGTTAGTGCCCTATGGACTTTGGGACCAGTATTTGGGGAATGGGTCGGCTTGCTCCCCTGGGGGCTAGAAGCCACTGAGGAGATGCGCCATTTTGTAGTTTTCAGAGGCAGCTCTAGCTCCTGGCCTGCAAACTGTAGGGAGATCCAGCGATCAGTCTTGGGGGGTAATCACTCTTGCTTTAACCTCCCTGGATCTGGATTGTGATCTGGGGGGGAAGGTGTGGGTGGGTTTCCAGCTTGTCAGAAACAGAAGTTGCCCCCCACATGTTCAGGATGAAAATTCCTCTATCTGGCCTTATAGCCATAGTGTGGCAACAAGTCCAAAAGTCAAGTAATTAAGTGGCAACATGCCAAGACAAAGGAAACAAATTAAAGAGAAAAATGCAACCCTAGACTCCTACTTTGGGGGCAAAGAGGGTCGAAGCATAGGGGAAGGGGACTGTGAAGTCAGAAGTCCTGCTCCAAAATCCCTAGGGGAAAACATGAGCGGGTTGAAGGCCATAGAGGACCTTAAGAAGGACTTTAAAATCAAATAAGAGAAGTGGAGGAAAAATTGGAAAGAGAAATGAGAAGGATGCAGGAAAAGTATGAAATGAGGGTCAACAGCCTGACTGAGGAAAACAACACCTTAAAAAATAGACTAACTCAAATGGCAAAGGAGGCCCAAAAGGGCAATGAGGAGAAGAATGCCTTAAAAAGTCAAATTTGCCAGATGGAAAAAGAATCTCAAAAGTTCACTGAGGAGATTCATTCCTTCAGAGTTAGACTGGAGCAAATGGAAGCTAATGACTTTATGAGAAATCAAGATGCTGTTAAGCAGATCCAAACAAATGAAAGATTAGAAGGCAATGTGAATTACCTCATGGGAAAAACCACTGACCTGGAAAATAGATCCAGGAGAGACAATTTAAAAATTATTGGACTACCTGAAAGCCATGATCAAAAAGAGAACCTAGAAACCACCCTTCAAGAAATTCTCAAGGAAAATTGCCCTGATGTTTTAGATCCAGAGGGCAAAATAGAGGTTGAAAGAATCCACAGATCACCTCCTGAGAAAGATCCCCAAAAGAAAACTCCCAGGAATATTATAGCCAGGTTCCAGAATCCCCAGATCAAGGAGAAAATATTACAAGCAGCCAGGAAGAAACAATTTCAATATTGTGGAAACACAATCAGAATAGCCCAGGACCTGGCAGCTTCTACACTGAGGGATCGAAGGGCATGGAATATGATATTCCAGAGGGCAAAAGAGCTGGGAATGAACCCAAGGGTCACCTACCCAGCAAAACTGAGTATTTTGTTTCAGGGGAAAATATGGTCATTCAGTGGAATAGAGGACTTTCAAGCATTGTTGAGGAAAAAACCAGAATTGAATAGAAAATTTGACATCCAGACACAAGAAGGAAGAGATGCCTGAGAAAGTAATCAGGGAAAAGAAATCAAAAGGAATTTATCAAAGTTGAACTATTTACATTCCTATATGGAAAAACAATAATTGTGACTGATGAAATCTTTCTCACTATGAAAATAATGGAAGAAGGGTGTATGGTCATATGAATACACACATGAATATGTGTGTATATGGTTACAGTTATATATGGATAGAGGGCATAGCTTGAATTTGTTGGGAAGGGAGGATACTCAAGGGGTGTAATTATGAGATAAGAGAGGGAAGTAGCAAGAGGAGATGGGGAGAGACAGGGTAGGGTAAAGTATCTCATGAAGAAGAAGCAAGGGGAAGAGGTTGCAAGGGAGGGGAAGAACAGGAAGGCAAAAAGGCAGAACCACATTCTAATTGAATTTGGTTCAGGGAGAGAATGACATACATACTAAATGGGATATCTCAATCTGTAGCTGAATAGGGGGAAGGGGGATGAGAGGAGGGATGATGGATGGGAGGGCATCCTTGGGGGAAGGGGAGATTGGAAGTACCCACTATAGAAGAGGGACAGGATCAAGTAGGGAATGATCCAGGGGGCTGGGATGAGGGGGAAGGAATTGTAAGCAGCCTTGTACAATATATGTACTATGATAATGTTTTGCATAGCCAAACATGTACAACATATACTGAATGACTTATCTCCCCAGAGGGAATGGGTGACAAGGGAGGAAGGAAATGGATCTGAAATTCAAGGTCTTAAGATTAAATGTTTCAAATATATATAAATACTATTATTAATTTTAAAAAAGAGTCTACCCATTATGGCGAACCTTTAATAAACATTGCTTTACTTTGGCTGAGAAAAAAAATACATATGCTTTCTTGTTCAGCCGGCCAAGATGCCAAAAGGGAAGGAGGCCAAGGGGTAGAAAGTGGCTCCGGCCCCTGCTGTAGTAAAGAAGCAGGAGGCCAAGAAAGTGGTCAATCCTTTGTTTGAGAAGTGTTTCAAGAACTTTGGCATTGGTCAGGACATCCAGCCCAAAAGGGACCTTACTCAATTTGTCAAATGGCCTCGGTATATCCGACTGCAGTGTAAAAGATCTATCCTTTATAAGCGTTTGAAGGTTCTGCCTGCAATTAAGCAGTTCACCCAGGCTTTGGATCGTCAGACAGCTACTCAACTGCTTAAACTGGCTCACAAGTATAAACCGGAGACAAAGCAAGACAAGAAGCAAAGGCTGCTGGCTTGGGCTGAACAAAAGGCTGCAGGCAAAGGAGATGTCCCCACTAAGAGACTACCTGTTCTCAGAGCAGGTGTCAACACTGTTACTACCCTGGTAGAAAACAAGAAAGCACAGTTGGTAGTGATTGCACATGACATGGACCCCATTGAGCTAGTGGTCTTCCTACCTGCCTTGTGCCGAAAAATGGAGGTTCCTTACTGTATTATCAAAGGTAAAGCGAGACTTGGTCGCTTAGTTCACAGAAAGACCTGCACAAGCATTGCCTTCACACAGGTTAACCCTGAAGATAAGGGAGCCCTGGCTAAGCTGGTGGAAGCCATCAAAACCAATTATACCGACAGATATGATGAGATCCATCGTCACTGGGGTGGCAATGTTCTGGGTCCAAAATCAGTGGCTCGTATTGCCAAGCTGGAAAAGGCAAAAGCTAAGGAACTTGCAACCAAATTGGGTTAAATGTATATTTGATTTTTCCCTACATAAAAATAAAAATTTAGGGGCGGCTAGGTGGCGCAGTGAGTAGAGCGTCGGCCCTGGAGTCAGAAGGACCTGAGTTTGGATCCGACCTCAGACACTTAACGCACACACAAACAAAAAAATACCTAGCTGTGTGACCTTGGGCAAGTTACTTAACCCCAATTGCCCTCCAAAAAGCAAAATAATAATAATAATAATAATAAATAAAAATAAAAATCTAAACAAACAAAAACTACACACACACACACACCAGAGAGCATAGCAATCAGTGGAGTTTTCCTTAAAATCATAAGCAGTACCTATCTAAATCCATAAGCAAGAATAAAGTGAACAGAACCAGAAAAACATTGTGCACACTAACAGAACACTGTACAATGACCAACTTTGATAAACTTAGCTCTTCTCAGTAATGCAATGATCTAAAATAATTCCAAAAGACCCATGATGGAAAATGCTATCCACAATCAGAGAATGAAATAAGGAGTCTAAACGAAGACTGAAGCATACTATTTTCTCTCTCTGTCTTTTTTTTTCTTTCTCATGTTTTTTTTTTTCTTTTTGTTTCAATTCTTTCATAACATGACTAATGTGGAAATATCTTTAATATGATTATATGTGCATAGACTGTATCAGATTGCATGCCATCTTGGGGAGGGGGAAGGGGAAGAAGATAGAAAAAAATTGCAACTCAAACTCTTAGAAAAGTGAATGCTGAAAACTAAAAATAAATTTAAAAAAAATACATAAATAAACCAAAAAGCATAAATAAAGTAAAACTATAAGCAAGCATTATCTGAAGCTAGAAGTCTTCCTAATAAGATCAGGGATGAAACAAGGATGCTCACCCCACTATTACTCAATATCATACTAGATATACTTGCTATAACAATAAGAAAAAAAAAAGAAATTGGCAGAATCAGAATAAGCAATGAAGAAACAAAATCCACCCTCTTTGCAGATGATACGATGTTATGCTTAGACAATCCTAGAGAATCAACTAAAAGCCTAGTTGAAATAACTTAGCAAAGTTGCAAGATATAAAATAAATCCACATAAATGATCAGCATTTCTATATATTACCAATAATGTATAGCAGCAAGAGATAAAAAGAGAAATTCCATTTAAAATAACGGTAGACAATATAAAACACCTGGGAGTCTATCTGACAAGAAAAACCCAGGAACTATATGAACACCATTACAAAACACCTTTCCCACAAATAAAGTCAGATCTGAACAATTGGAAAATATTATTTGCTTATGGGTAGGCTGAGTCAATACAATAAAATGACAATTCTACCCAAATTAACTTTCTTACTTGGTATCATACCAATCAAGCTACCAAACAATTATTTTATAGAACTAGAAAAAATAATTAGAAAATTCATCTGGAAGAACAAAAGGTCAAGAATATGAAGGGAATTCATGAAAAAAAAAGTGAAGGAAGATAGCCTAGAAGTTCCACATCTCAAATTCTATTAGAAAGTAATAATTACTAAAAACAATCAGGGATGACTAGGTAGCACAGTGAGGCCCTGGAGTCAGGAGGACTTAAGTTCAAATGTGATCTCCAACACTTAATACTTACCAGCCATGTGACCCTAGGCAAGTCACTTAATCCCAATTGCTTTGCCATCCCCCCTCCAAAAGAGAAAATTTAAAAAAAGCAATCTGTTACTGGCTAAGAATTAGCGTGGTGCATGAGTGGAATAGATAAAGTACATGATACACAGTAATAAATAACTATTTTAATCTAGGTTTGATAAATAAAAAAATTCAAGTTTTGGGGACTCACTATCTGATAAAAACTGCTGGGAAAACTGGAAAAAAGTTTGGCAGAAACTAGGTATAGACCAACATCTTACTCTATATACCAAGATAAAGTTAAGATAGGTAAGTGATTTAGACATAAAGAGTGATTTCATATGGGCGGCTAGGTGGTGCAGTGAGTAGAGCGCTGGCCCTGGAGTCAGAAGGACCTGAGTTCGGATCCGGCCTCAGACACTTAACACACACACAAACAAAAAAACTAGCCATGTGACCTTGGGCATGTTACTTAACCCCAACTGCCCTCCAAAAAGCAAAAAAAAAAAAAAAAAAGAGTGATATCATAAGCAAATTGGGAGAACATGGAATAGTTTACCTATCAGATCAATTGGTAAGGAAAGAATTTATGACTACACAAGAAATAGAGTGCATTAAAAGATATAACATGGATGGGCTTTTTTAATGCAAAAATTGTTTTTATGTGTCATTAGAAAAACTAAAATATTCAAGAAGAGATGATGGTCATATAAATACTCAAAGTTTGTAAACATAATTCACATTCAAATATGGGTTATATCTGGTATCAGAGAGGATTACTAGCAATTTGGGGGATGAAGTGGGTAGGATTCCAATAATGGATATAACTGAAGAAGTAGGAGGCAGCAAAATTTGAGAGCATGTTGTACATGGAGTGATAGATACAAATAACAATGATGAAAGAGGATGAGAAGTATCCTGGAGGCACAATTTAGTTTCAGGTGTGAAGAAAGGATGATGGAAGAGCAGAAGTTAGGGTCAATGGGGAAGGCTTTACAATATCAAAGTTCCAATTTAAATCCTTACACTTTGAATCTAATTAACTTCAATTTCCTGGCCATGTTTTACTATACCTTCAACTCCATTTAGCATCTTTGGTGATAAAAGGTCAGACTGACTAATGTTTATGGTTCAGGCCATTGAACTTTCATACATTGTTTTATTTGTATGCATGCACAGGAAAGTATGCCAAATTCCAGGTAGTTGGGATAATCAGATTTCTAGTGATAGTACCCATAATGAATTAAAGTAAACGGAAGCATTTTGATTTACAACTTCTTTTGTCACAGGCTTACGTAATTCTTTTATGGTTGGGTACATAGAAGTATATGTATGTGTCAAACCAGAATAAAGCCATGGCCAGTTTTAATCTAGTTAATGTACAGTTGTAGAGTTTGGGGAAAATCTACAGAAGTGGGAAGCCTTACTGCCAAGTTACACCACAGAAGTACATTTCATATAGAATACCCCCTTATTTATATCAGTCATATATAAACACAATATTAGTAACTAGAAAACATGGAAGGATTATTCTGCATATTGCTCTAAAATGAAACTCAAACTTACTTCACTATCTTTATTTTCCTCATAAGAAAGAATAAGGTACAAGATCTCTATAGCAAGAGCTCAAAGAAATTCACTTCTTATAAGTTAGCTAGAAGGATAAAGAAGGAAGAAAAGCTGCAGAGCTTTAACAAAAGGAAAGGTGTCATTTTAGAAATAAGGGGATTTGGGAAACAGCTTTGAATTCTTTCTCTTTTTGAGGTAGTGGTGGCAGTGGAGCAATTTGAAGCTGTGATTTCATTTCTGGACAGAATTCTGTGTAAAGAAATCCTCCAAATCAATCCAGATCAGCTATTCTTCTACTTATAGTCCAAGAATTTATGCCTGAGGAAATGAAAAGAATTAAGTTATTTGCCCAAGGTCACACAGTCAATATGTTTCAAAGGCAAGAATTGAACCCAGGCCTTGTTGACTTATCTACTACTATGCCTTACTGCTTCTCAAATTCATATTAATAGAAAGGAAAAAAAATTCTGTTGACTGGTAATCACTATACCAATTAAACTTTAGAAATTAAATATAATGTGACTAAATGCCTTTTAAATAGTCTCACTTTCAGGGCACTGGCAATATAAATGCTATTTGGTATTTTATCAATTCCATCATTTATAAGAACCATGACTTATGGCTAGAGAATAATATTTGTTAAATTCTCATAAATTTCTTGTTTTCACTCCATGGATAAAAAAAAAAAGTTTTATTTTGTATTTGGCGACATTTCTCTTTAGCAATGATTGTATATATGTATATAATTGACATGTATTTATGTGTGTATACATTTTTTTCCTCTTTCATCAAAATGAATATATGGCCCTTACCTATAGTACTTTTATCTTTCTGTCTGGCATCTCACCCACAGTGTCTATTAGACTAAAAAGTTCTTCAGATGCTCAAAAAATGTTTATTGCTGATATTTTTGGTCCTCTGAAAAGATGACTAATTATCATATGACTAACTTGAAATGTGGATTCAATCAATCTATAAACATTTATTAAGTACCTAAGATGTGCCAGGCATTGTGAGAGATCTGGGTCTCTTCTGGCTTCCAGAGTGAAGAGAAAAGCCATACCCTTCCAACCTCTCTTCAGGGCTCCTGAGGGAGAAAAACTTTGGGAATAAGCCAACATGTGGAGGAACTGGCAATCTCAACTATGCCCTTATCCCCAGCTTGCTATACTAGAGACCGTGGGGTATTCCTCTTGAGTGAGATCTCAGTTGATTTGACTTTTTTTTATCCCCAAAGGGAGAGCTTAGTCACTCTGTATTGTCTGGTATATATTCTTTTATGAATAATTTCTCTGATTAGTTTTGCTTGACTCAGAGAAATGGATTTATTATTCATTATGTGTTTTCATGGTGGAATTAGCATTTGGTAGGAAGAGAGTCAAGCCTTGGATATATAACTTGGGACCCTCCTTTACTAATAAGGGTTAACATGACTTGAACCTAAAAAATGTATTTCCCCTATACTAAAAAATATTTAAGGAAGCAGACAGACATAATTATGACCTACTACCCTCTCTCTCTGAGAAAAGAGGAGTCAATCACTGTTCCAAACTTTCTCCTTTCCATTATGATAGGAATCATAGTTTGAATAAGGGTGTGAGGAGGAGATGCAAGAAATATCTATTATTGCCTCCCTCTGATCCACACCTAGACAGACTCACATTGGTACACATAACCTACATGACCAAAGCAGTTCCATGTCAACCCATTACAGAATAAATACTAACACAAACTTTACTAAACACAATGCAATAAAGATTATGCTTGATAAAATGCCTTTGAAGAAAGGACTAAGGTTCATTGAAGCTTAATGACTTAATTCTAAAAAACTGGTAGGCTGGGGGGCTGAGCCAAGATGGCGAAGTAGAAACAGCATTTCCAAGGTGCTCTCCACAACACCACGTCCAAACAATGTAAAAGGTGGACTCTGAATGACTTCTGGAGCTCCAACACCCACAGAATGACACAGGGAAGCTAACCTCCCGCTGAGGACAGCCTGGCAGCTCAGCAGGGCATGGCCAGCACAGCGTGCTGGGAAGCACAGCACTCTGGGAGTGGCCAGCACAGCACTCTGGGAGCCCAGCCCATGCCCGCATGAGTCCTGGTTTTAGCCCCAGGGCAGCCAGGCCAGCAGCCAGAAGCCATCTGGAGGGACCCCAGAACACCAGCAGCTGTGGCGATTCCAGAATTATCAACACAGATATGCCTAGGACAAAGTGAGAGGTTAGTGCCCTATGGACTTTGGGACCAGTATTTGGGGAACGCGTCACCTTTTTCCCCTGGGGGCAGGAAGTAGCTGAGGAGCCCCAGCACAGATGCCATTTTGCAGCTTCAGTTGCATCTTCAGCTCTTGGCCTGCGAACTGTAGGGAGATCCAGCAATCAGTCTGGGGGTTAATCACTCTTGCTTTAACCTGCTTGGATCTGGATTGTGGCCTGGGGTGGAGGTCTGGGGTGGGTATCCAGCTTTCCAGAGCATGTGGAGGCTTTACAGAGGCCACCCAACTAATACCTCCAGAAGTTGTGAAGACCCCAATGTTCGGGACAGAAGCTCCCCTGGCTGGTGGCAGAGTCCTGCTGTGGCAACAAGCCCAAAAGTCAAGTAATTGAGTGGCAACATGTCCAGGCAAAGGAAACAAAATAAACAGAAAAATTCAACATTAGACTCCGATTTGGGGGGCAAAGAAGATCAAAGCATGGAACAGAAAGAGAACTGGCAGGTCAGAAATCCTGCACTAAAAGATTCAAATGAAAATATGAGCTGATTACAGGCCATAGAGGACCTTAAGAAGCAGATAAGAGAAGTGTAAGAAAAATTGGGAGGAGAAATGGAAATCTTGCAAGAAAATTATGAAAGGAGAGTCAACAGCCTGACTGAGGAAAATAACACCCTAAAAAATAGACTAACTCAAATGGCAAAAGAGGCTCAAAAAGGTAATGAGGAGAGGAATGCCTTAAAAAGCCGAATTTGCCAGATGGAAAAAGAATCTCAAAGGCTCACTGAGGAGCATTTTTCCTTCAAATGTACAATGGACCAAAAGGAAGCTAGTGACTTTGTGAGAAATCAAGATGCTGTTAAACAGATCCAAACAAATGAAAGAATAGAAGGCAATGTGAAATATCTCATGGGAAAAACCACTGACCTGGAAAATAGATCCAGGAGACATAATTTAAAAATTATTGGACTACGTGAAAGCCATGATCAAAGAAAGAACCCAGAGATCATCTTTCAAGAAATTCTCAAGGAAAATTGCCCTGATGTTCTAGACCCAGAAGGGGAAATAGAGGTTGAAAGAATCCACTGATCACCTCCTGAAAAAGATCCCCAAAAGAAAACTCCTCGGACAATTATAGCCAGGTTCCAGAA
Organism: Gymnobelideus leadbeateri; assembly: GCA_011680675.1. Classification (NCBI taxonomy): domain Eukaryota; kingdom Metazoa; phylum Chordata; class Mammalia; order Diprotodontia; family Petauridae; genus Gymnobelideus; species Gymnobelideus leadbeateri. The sequence goes on along the minus strand of WOXC01008759.1, from coordinate 60,437 downwards.
TTCCCAGATCTAGGAGAAAATACTACAAGCAGCCAGGAAGAAACAAATTCAATATTGTGGAAACACAATCAGAATAGCCCAGGACCTGGCAGCTTCTACACTGAGGGATCAAAGGGCATGGAATATGATATTCCAGAGGGCAAAAGAGCTGGGATTGAAGCCAAGGGTCACCCACCCAGCAAAACTGAGTATTTTGTTTCAGGGGAGGATATGGTCATTTAGTGGAATAGAGGACTGTCTAGCATTCTTGAGGAAAAAACCAGAGATGAATAGAAAATTTGACATTCAGACACAAGAAGCAAGAGATGCCTGAGAAGGTAATCAGGGAAAAGAAATCAAAAGGAACTTATCAAAGCTGAACTATTTACATTCCTACATGGAAAAACAATAACTGTGACTGATGAAACCTTCCTCATTATGAAAATAATTGATGAAGGGTATATGGGCATATGAATACATATGTGAATGTGTGTATATATGTCTACAGGTATACATGGATAGAGGCCACAGGTTGAATTTGGTGGGAAGGGATGATACTTAAGGGCTTAAGAGGTGAGAGAGGAAAGTGGCAAGAGGAGATGGGGAGAGACAGGGGAGGGTAAACTATCTCATGTAGAAGAGGCAAGGGGAAGTGGTTGTAGGGGAGGGGAAGAACAGGAAGGCAAAAAGGCAAAACCATATTCTCACTGAATTTGGCTCAGGGAGAGAATCACATACATACTAAATGGGATATCTCACCCTGCAGGAGAGTGGGGTGGGGGGAATGAGAGTGGGGATGATGGAGGGGAAGGCATGCTAGGGGAGGGGAGGTTGGAGACACCCACTTTTGAAGAGGGACAGGATCAAAGTAGAGAATGGACAAGGTGGGGGTGGGATGGGTGGGAGGGAAATATAAGCAGTCTTTTACAATACATCTACTATGGTAATGTTTTGCATAGCTATACATGTATAACACATACTGAATTGCTTATCTTCCCAGAGGGAGTGGATGACAAGGGAAGAAGGAAATGGATCTGAAATTTGAAGTTTTAAAGTTAAATGTTTCAACTATATATAAAAAACTGGTGGGTCAAAGGACAAATCCTAAAAACAACAGATAATTTTATTTAAAAAAATTAAAGAATTAAACAATAGCAAAAATGAGCAATTTAGCTAAAGCAGTCCTTTGGGAAATTTTTTTTCTTTGAACATGTTCATTGACAAAAAGAGAAAAAGAATATACCAGTGAATCAAGCATATAAATAAAATGTAATAGAAAATGAAGACTATTTAAGAAAAACCAATTAAGGGGTGGCTAGGTGTCGTAGTGAGTAGAGCATTGGATGGACCTGGAGTCAGAAGGACCTGAGTTTGGATCCGGCCACTTAACACACACAAACAAAAACCTAGCCATGTGACCTTAGGCAAGTTACTTAACTCCAAATGCCCTCCAAAAAGAAAACAAACAAACAAACAAACACCAAATAGAAATTCTGAAAATCAAAGAAGAAACTTTGAATTAATAAACCATGATCCATTTACTTGACAAAACTAATAAAACAAATGCTTAATAAGTTTTATTTGTAAAAAGAATTAAAATCAAATCACTAGTAATAAAATGAAAAAGGAGAATTCACAAGAAGAAAATATAAATGAAAGTATAATAAAAATCTTAAATGGAATGGTGAATATTGGTAAGATTATAAAATGTCCCAATTAACAGAACAAGAAATAAAGATTTTTAATAACCCAATCTAAGAAAAAGAAATCAAACAAACTATCAATAATTACAGGTTGGGGAGGAGGACAACAGGACCAAATAGATTTGTAAATAAATAGATTTGTAAATAAATTTTCTTAAATACTGAAAGAAGAATTCATTCAAATATCATATACATTGTACACACAAAACAAAAATGGATTCTATTCCTCCTATAATATAAATATTGTTTTGATACATAAAGCAGGGTGACTCAAAACAGGGAAAAACTATATTGCAATTTTCCTGATAAATATAGATGCAAAAATTCTAAATGAAATCTTAGTAAAGAGGCTACATGTAGGATTGATTCAATATTAGGAAAACGATATTAATGTAATAGACAATTGTAATGGTAATGAGAATTTGAAGATCTCTCCTGCCCCTTAATAAGCCTAAGGGAATTTGAGGAGCTTCTCAGATTTGAAAATAAATTCTCCCACCCCTCCCATGAGGCTGAATGTAGTCACATGGAGACTTGTGGTGGGAAAAGTTTTCTGAAGAGTAGAGCAGAACCCAACTGGAAAAGCTTGCTTAGGGGAAGCTTGTTTTTCAGGAAGGCCCATACCTTGTTACTTTGTAATTAGGTAGTGAGTCATGAGGGTTGTGATGTTCTCTGACCCTGGAGAAGGCTATATATGCCTCTGAGTTGAGCTTTTGCTTAGAGGCTCACTCGGGAAGAGTTGTGTGAGTTGAACAGGTGAGACTCTGGGCAGTCATTGAAACCCCTGGCTTTGAAAACCCAGATGTTGGTGCTTCTCTCTCTGGTAACTAACTGTATATAAGTGATAGTCAGAAAGGTAGAAGCCCTGTCTGTTGGTTTGTTTAGATGTGTTATTTTCTCTGCCCGTATTTTTTGTCTGCTTGTAACTTCTGTTTGTATCTCTGAAGTTCAGGACTTTCCCCACCTGAACTAGGTAAATTATGTATGTTTGGTTAAAGTAAGATTATTAATCTTTTTTGAGTTGCTTTCCTTTAGAAACGCAGATCAAATAACTTGTACTAGCAGCCATCCTGGGTATGCTAAGGTGCTGTTACATCAATACTAATAATAGTAACAAAAATCACAATTATGTACAGAAAAGGCTTTTAACAACATACAAAATCTATTTCTGTTGAAATATTAGAAGACATAAAAATAAATGGAGCTCTCCTAGATACTATAATAGTGTCTATCAATAACCAGGAGAGGTTAGAACATGAAATAGAGGTAATCTAGAGTCCTTTCCAATAAGAAAGTAAGGATGTCCACTGCCACCACTACCATTTGATATAACGCTAGAAATACTAGCTACAACAATAAGGCAAGAATTAGAATTTGAGGGAATAAGCATAGACAGAGGAAACAAAGTTATCACTTTTTTCATATAACATGGTTTATTTAGAGAACCCTAGAGAGCCAAGTAAAATTAATTGAAACAAAAACTTCAGGAAATTTTTAGAATATTAAGTAATCCAAATAAATCATCAATATTTCTATGTTTTAAATATTGACAGAATGTACAAAATATTTGGAAATCTACCAGCTAAGACACACAGAGGAACTATACAAATACAACTATAAAATACCTTTATAGAAAGAAAGACCATTCAAGGAATGTTAATTGCTCAAGGGATATGAAAATAAAATAATACATAATCATGTCAACCTACTCCTACTAGCTATTGTTTAAGGCAAGAAAAGAAATTAATGGAATAAATCTAGGTAAAATGGAAGAATGTTTCTATTAATTGCTCATGGGGAGGTTAATAACAAAAATGACAATGATATATAAAGTGATTTATTTATTCTGTGCTGTTCTACTTGAACTACTAAAGGATGACTTTGTAGAACCAGAAAAAAATATTTAAAAATTCATTTAGGAGAACAAAATATTCAACCACCTCAAAAGCACAATGGAAAAAGTTAGAAGGATGGTGCCCTAGCAGTACTAAGTATCAAATTGTACTCCCAAGCAGTAATTATCAAAACAATTTCATACTGATTAGAAAGTAGAGAAGTTGATCATTTTAATACATGAGATGCATAATATGCAAAAAGAAACAAACAGAAGAAAACAGTAGCCCCGTGTTTTTTCAACACAAATAACCTTTCTACATGGTTAAAGATTCACTATTTGACAGAAACTTCTGGGGAAAAAAAAGAACTGGAAAATTAGGTTTGACCCAATGCTTCCCATGATATGGGTCCAAATAGATACATGACTTAGATATAAAAGGTAAACAAATTAGAGGAGCAAGAAAGGAATTCTCTAAGAATAAGAGTGGTGTTAATGACTAAATAAAGGATACAAAGTATCATAGAAGATAGAAAGGACAATTTTATTACATAAAATTAATTTTATATAAACCAAATTCCTGCAGCTAAAAAGAGAAAGAAAAGAGGGAATTGAAAAAAAATAATTGCAGTGAATTCCTCTGACAAATATCTCCTTTCCAAGATATTTAAAGAACAACCAACATTCTACAGTTAACAAAAAGCCGGGATATATAAAAATTCAGTTTATAGAGAAAGCAAGCTAAGCTATCAATAGTTATATTTTTAAATGCACCAAAAAATGCTCCAAATTGTTCATAATTAGAGAAATGTAAATAAAAGGACCCCTGATGATTCATATGCAAAGATTGGCAAAAATGTGAAAGAAGAAAATGGAAATTTTTGGAGGATGTGTATGTGATGAGGGGAAGCCCTTGAATTCAGTGTTAGAGAAACTGTGAATTGGTCCAGTAATCCTGGAAAGCAATTTGGACCTATCCCTAAAAAGTCACATTTGATTCATCAATACCACCATTACATTTATATTGTAAAGAGATCAAAGAAAGAAGAAAAGGTACATATGAACAAAATATTTATTTCATTCTTTTTGTGGTTGCACAGAAGTGGAAACTGAAAGGCTGCCTCTCAACTGGGGAATGGCTGTCTCTCAAGTAGGGAATGGCTGAACAAGTTATGCTTCATGAATGTGAATGAATAATACTGTGCCACAAGAAATGAAAAAAGGAATGGTTTCAGAGAAACCTGGGAAGATTTGCATGAACTGATGCAGACTGAAGAGTGTAGAATCAGAATATTTTACTAAATAATAATTATATTGTAAAGACAGCTTCAAAAGATTTAAGAACTCTGATCAGAACAACCATAATTCAAGAGGATCAGTGATAAAACCTGTGACTCATCTCCTGAGAAATTATGCACACAAGGCAACAAAAGAGAAATATTTTTGGACATGGCCAAGGTGAGTTTTACTTTATTTCATTATACATGTGTCTTACAAATAGTTTGTATAGTTTTCATTTTTCCTTTTAGATTGTGGGTAGGTGTGTGTGAGAGAGAAAATAAATGCAAGTATGATAAATAAAATATTAAATCAGTATCTTTTTTAGAAAAAGGAAAGCTACATGGAGAAAACATTATCAGACTCTGGATATCATTAAATATCATGCATGAATAAATGTCTTTCTTAGTATACAAAGATTTACTAGTGACTACCAAGGTAAATTTGGAAAATCTTGCTCAATGCCAAAGCTGCTGATATTATATTTTCCATTTCTTTCCATGTCACACCATAGAAACAAGAGCAAAAAGGAAAAGCAGGACAACAGCTTCATTCTTCTCTTTCTCCTATTAGTGGGTAATGAAGTGATGTAAGTATCCCATTTGTAGCTCTATTAATTCCAAGTAGATATATGTATTATACAATCATTGGTCTTATATTCTGCATGTTTTTAGTTATTTTCCCAGTAGTAGTAATATGTTTGTAATGAGGCATGAACACAGTCTCCCCAAGTCCCTCCAATGACTGATGGTCTAATCTAATTTCATGCTTAACCCAAATGCATTTAATTCATTGTGGCAGCATGAAAAGAGCCTTGGACTTAGAAAACCTGGATTTGTCATTTCAGCCACTTAGTATTGATGAGTAACAGGGCAAATGAATACTCTGTCTCTCTGTTTCTGACTGACCATGTATACTAACTTAGCACTTGGGTACCCCCAGGTATGACAAAGTGACTTCCTTATTAGCTGCGAGGCAAGAAGAGTTTCTAACTCAGTAGATCTTTAAAAGGGAATAACCCAAGAACGACTGTTTTTTTTTCTCTCCATTTCTCTCCTCTCCTCTAAATCTATGAACACTTTTTGAGGTACTGACTAGAAGTACAGAAATAGAGCTGGCGCCTTTCTGACACCATCTCATTCTGGCATCATGTCAACTGCTTCCACAGGGTACCTAGAGAAGATGGGCTCAGCTCATCAAACTTGTGCCTGGCCTTCTGGCTCTTTTCTGCTTTGTGTTCCTGTCCTTTATCAGAGGTAACTGATATCATTCTAGATGGTTTAGACTCTGAGAAGACCTTGTGAGTTTGAGATGTCTGGAGATCCTAGAACCTTGGTCAGTGCCATATATACTTTGGAAGGAGTTCTTGGCACCTACCCTAGTGCTTTTGGAGAAAATGAACAACAACTGGGGTATAAGTACAGCCCCTTGTCTAGCTGGCCAGAATACAACTAATTGAAGACTATGAGTGCAGAGTCAAAACCAAATGTAAATTACCTATTCAGTAGTCCTCAAACTGCTTCATGTTTTGACATTGACATCATAGCATCCTGGGAGTGTGTAACAGTAATTACAAATTACTGTATCCTATTTTATGTCTTCCTCCAACATGTGTTTGTCTAATATGTCTAGTATTTATTTTGAGTACAGTAAATAAATACCTGTCCCATTCCTGATTTAGATTATATACTAAAGATCTAAATGTTTTCTATTATTAGATAAAAAAAGTGAATTCTTAACCCAGCAACTCAGATCGTTGTGTTTACTGAACATTAGTTCACAAATTTCATATGTACTATGTACCTAATATGATTGACTGGTCCACCTCTCTATTTTTTAACAAGTACTGAATTATATTGATGATTATGATTTTGATACTTGATTATGGCTGTGTGTGTGTGTATTAGAGATTGCTAGGCTTCTGTTTTTCCACTTTCAAATTCTCTTTTAGATTGCTGACCTTTTGCTATTCCAGATGAATTTAATTATTATTTTTCTAACTCTACAAAATAATCCTATGTTAGTTTGATTAGTTTGTTATTTTATAAGTAAATTTATTGAAGTAGTGGTTGTTAATTGTTAGATATATGATATAGGGTGATTCACAATATCATTGGATTTCATTTTCTCCAATTCATTAAGTAAGTATAATTATACTATTTAATTGCAGGTATTTTTAATGAAAGCATTATATTTGTAAGTAAGAATGTGAGTTATTATTATAGATAATTCAACAACTATTCACTGAGAGCCCATTAAGTGTTTAATATTGATATATTAATAGTAATCATGAATTACTGCATCCTGTTTATAAGCTTTTGCCAGTGGGTGCTTGTGAGAGCCTTTTGTGAACTAATGAATCTGTGAGTGTAAGGCAGGCATGAATGAGTTGAAGTGTCTTGTCATGAGAATACTGTCTCTAGTTCCTAGCCCTGTTATTACATAATCTATAGTATTTGTGATCTTTAAAGGAGGTAAATCTAAATTTCTCTCTCAGAAATCTGTTCTAATTTCTTTTTTTTTAAGATTTTTAAAAAGATTTTTTAAAAACATTTTTGTTTAAAGTTTTGAGTTCCAAATTCTATCCTCTTTTCCTCCCTTCCCATTCCCCTTCCTCAGATAGTAAGCAATTAGATATAGGTTATACATATGCAAATATGTAAAGCATTTCCATATTAGTCATTTTTTTTTGCTTTTTGGAGGGCAATTGGGGTTAAGTGACTTGCCCAAGGGCACACGGCTAGGTTTTCTTTGTTTGTGTGTGCATTAAGTGTTTGAGGTTGGATCTGAACTCAGGTCCTTCTGACTCCAGGGCCGACCCTCTACTCACTGCGCCACCTAGCCACCCCATATTAGTCATTTTGTATAAGAAGACTCAAAAAAAGAGAAAAAAATGAAAGAAAGTGAAAATAGCATGCTTCAGTCTGTATTCAAGCAACATCAATTCTTTCTGTGAAGGCAGATAGAATGCTTCATCATTAGTGCTTTGGGAACATCTTGGATCATTATATTGCTGAGAATAGCTAAGTCATTCACAGTTCTTCATTGAACAATGTTGCTGTTACTATGAAAAATACTCTCCTGGTTCTGTTCACTTCAATATGCATCAATTCATGTAAGTCTTTCAAGGTTTTTTCAAATCATCCTGGTTCTTATTTCTTATAGCACAATAACATTCCATTAGGATATATACCACAGTTTGTTTAGCCATTCCCCTATTGATGGGCATCCCTTTGATGTCCAGTTCTTAGCCACCATACACACACACACACACACACACACACACACACACACACACACAGAGTTGCTATAAATATTTTTGTACAAATAGGTCCTTTTCCCCTTTTTTGGATGTCTTTGGGATATCAAACTAGCAGTGGTATTGCTGCATCAAAGGGTGTACACAGTTTTATAGCCCTTTGGGTATAGTTCCAAATTGCTCTCCAGAATGGTTCAATCAGTTCACAACTTCACCAACAGAACATTAGTGCCCCAGTTTTTCCATATCCCCTCCAACATCCAGCATTTTCTTTAAAAACAAAAACAAAAACATTACTCACTCTGGTAAGTATGAGGTGGTACCTTAGAATTGTTTTAATTTTCATTTCATTAATCAATAATGATTTAGAGTATTTTTTCACATGATTATAGATAGCTCTGATTTCTTTGAAAAAAGCCTATTCATATCCTTTGCCCATTTATTAATTGGGGAATGACTTGTATTTTTATAAATTTGACTCAGTTCTCTATATATTTGAGAAATGAAGCCTTTATCAGGGATATTTGCTGCAAAATTTCCTACAGGTTTCTGCTTTTCTCATAATTTTGGTTGCATTGCTTTTATTTGTGTAAAAACTTTTAAATTTTGTGTAATCAAAATTTTCTAGTTCACATTTTGCAATGCTCTCTGTATCTTTTTTATTCCTAAATTATTTCTTTATCCACAAATCTGACAGATAAACTATTCCATGCTCTCTTAATCTGCTTCTGGTATCAATCTTTATGTGTAGTTTATGTATACACTTTGGTTTTGTATTGACATAAGATGTGAGATGTTGGTCTGCTCCTAGTTTCTGCCATTTCATTTTCCAATTTTCCAAGCATTTTTGTCAAATGATTTTTTGTTCCAAAGGTGTGGATCTTTGTGTTCAGCAATATCAAATTACTATAGTAATTTATTATAATATAATTTTGTATCTAATCTATTCCACTGATCCACCACTCTTTCTTAGCTAGTACCAGATTGTTTTGATAATTACACTTTATAACACAGTGTGAGATCTGGTATGGCCAGATCACCTTCTTTCATATTTTTTTCATTTATTCCCTTGATATTCTTAATCTTTTGTTCCTTCAGATCAATTTTGTTATATTTTTTCTAGCTCTATAAAATATTTTGATACTTTGATTGTAATGGTACTGAATAAATATATTAATTTAAGCAAAATTGTCATTTTTATGATACTGGTTCAAACTATGCGTGAGCAACCAATATTTTTCCAACTGTCTAGCTCTAACTTTGTGTGAAAAGTTTATAGTTGTGCTCATATAGTTACAGGGTTTGTCTTGGCAGGTAGAATTACAAGTATTTTTTATTGTCTTCATCTCTTGCTGCTGGACTTTGGTGGTAATATATAAAAAGGCTGATGATTTATATGGGTTGATTTTATATCCTGCAATTTGCTAAAGTTGTTAATAATTTCTAGTAGTTTTTTTAGTTGATTCCCTAAGATTTTCTAAGTATAATATCATGTCATCTGAAAAGTGATAGTTTTGTGTCCTCAGTGTCTAATTCCTTTATTTATTCATTTTCTGGCAAGGAAATCAGAGATAATAACTTGCCCAGGGTCACATAGCTATTATGTATCAAGTGGTTGAAGTCAGATTTGAGCCCAGCTCTGCCTGACTCCAAGGCTGGTGATCTATCTACAGTACCACCTGCTGTCCCCCTTTAATTTCTTTATCTTCTCTCATTGTTCTAGCTAACATTTCTAGTAAAATATTAAGTAAAAGGGGAATAATGGATATATTTGTTCATCCCTAATTATATTGAGAAACTTCTAGATTATTTCCCTTAGAGATAAATCTTACTGATGGTTTTAGGTAAATATTACTCATCATTTTAAGGTAAACTCCATTTATTCCTATGTTCTCTAGTATGTTTAATAGAAATAGGAACTGTATTTCACCAAAGGCTTTTTCTGCATCTATTGAGAAAATCATATGATTTATTTTGATTTTATTATTGATAAGGTAAATTGTGCTGATACTTTTCTTAATATTGAACTAGCCTTTTATTCTGCATAGAAATCTCACTTGGTCACAGTCTGTGCTCCTTGTGATATATTGCTATAATCTCTTTGCTAGTGTTTTATTTGAAAATTCAGTAGTAGTATTCATTAGGGAAATTTGTTTATGATTTTTTTTCTTTGTTTTGGTTCTTCCTGGCTTGGTTATCAGCACCACATTTCTGGCATAAAAAGGAATTTTTTAGGACTCCTTTGCCTATTTTTTCCAAATAAATTATATAGTATTAGCATTAAATGTTCTTTAAATGTTTGGAAGAATTTTCTTATGAATCTATCTGGTCCTGGAGATATTTTTCTTAGGAAGTTCATTGATGGTTTATTCAATTTCTTTTCCTAAGATTAATTTATTTAAATATTTCATTTCTTCTGTTAATCTGTGTACTTTATATTTTTGCAGATATTCATCCATTCCATTTAGATTATCAAATTTATTGGCATATAATCAGACAAAATAGCTCCTAATAACTGTCTTAGTTCCCTCTTCATTGGTGTTGAATTCACCCCCTTCACTTTTGATACCAGTAATCTGGATTTCTTCTTTCCTTTTTAAATTTTTTTTGGAGGGACAATTGGGGTTAAATGACTTGCCCAAGGTCACACGGCTAGTTTTTTTTGTGTTAAGTGTCTGAGGCTGGATTTTAACTCAAGACCTCCTGACTCCAGGGCCAGTGCTCTATTCACTGCACCACCTAGACATCCACTTTGCTTTTATTAAATCAAATTAACCAGTGGTTTTTATATTTTATTGTTTTTCTCCCATAAAACCAGCTTCTAGTTTTATTTGTGAGTTCACTGGTTTTCTTACTTTTAATTTTATTAATCTCTCCTTTGTCAGAATTTATAGTTTGGTATTTAATTGGGGGGAGGGTAATTTTTCCCCTAGTTTTTTTGATTGCATGCCCAGTTTATTTTTCTTTTTCAGATTTCATTTTTTATTTTTTAAGTTTACATCATTCATTTCCACAAGATTTTGAGTTAAACATTTTCTCCTCATTTCCCCCCTACCTACTACCCCAAAACAGCAATCCCACTGAATATAGCCTCCCCCAATCTTCTGTCTCCCATATCTTCCCCGATCCTCCCTCTGACTTTCCAGTAGGGCATGGTGGAGCTTTATGCCCCAATGCCCATATATATTATTTCCCAGTTACATTTAAAATAATTATAATGATAATAATAATAACTATTATTATATTGTAAACATTTTGTTTTAAACCTTTGAATTCCAGATCCTTTCCCTACCTGCCTCGTCACTCACCCTTACTGGGAAGATAAGCAATTCAATATATGTTGTATATGTATAGCTATGCAAAACCTTTCCATAGTGAAATACTGTGAAATACTGACTGTATTTCCCTCCATCCTATCCCACTCCCCACTTTTCTATTCTCCATTTTGATCCTGTCCCTTTTCAAAAGTGGGTGCTTCCAACTTCCCTCCTCCCAGCCTGCCCTCCCTTGCATCATCCCCCTTTCATCCCCTTCTCCCCTACTCTCCTATAGGGTGAGATACCCTATTTAGTGTGTATGTCATTCCCTTCCGAAGCCAAATTCATTGAGAATAAGGTTGACTCATTCCCTTTTGCCTTCCCCTTCTTCCCCTCCATTGGAACCATTTTCCCTTGCCTCTTCTATATTAGATAATTTACCCCCTTTCTATCTCTCCCCATAACCTCTCATTATATTATTCTCTCACCTCTTAATTTCACCTTTTAAGTATCATCCCTTCTTATTCAACTGGTCCTGTGCCCTCTGTCTATGTATACCTGTACACACATATCCACATACTCACATATATATTCATACACCCATTTACCCTCTTATATAGACATATATATGTATGTATACATAAACACACACACTCCTATTCCCTTCAACTATTCTCATACTGAGAAAAATTTCATAACTTGCAATTATTGTTTTTCCATGTAGGTGTGTAAGTAAGTTCCTTATGATTTCTTTTCCCTGTTTAACTTCACATGCTTCTTGTGCTTCTTGTATCTGAATGTCAAATTTTCTATTCAACTCTGGATTTTTCATCAGGAATCCTTGAAAGTCCTCTATTCCACTGAATGACCATATTTTCCCCTGAAACATGATGCTCAGTTTTGGTGGGTAGGTGATTCTTGGTTTTAATCACAGCTCCTTTGACCTGCGGAATATCATATTCCAAGCCCTTCAATCCCTCAGTGTAGAATCTGCCAGATCCTGTGTTATCCTGATTGTGTTTCCACAATGTTCAAATTGTTTCTTCCTGGCTGCTGGTAATATTCTCTCCTTGATCTGGGAATTCCAGAACCCAGCTATAATATTCCTAGGAGTTTTCTTTTTGGGATCATTTTCAGGAGGTGATCAGTAGATTCTTTCAACATCTAGTTTGCCCTCTGGTTCTAAAACATCAGGGCAATTTCACTTGAGAATTTCTCAAAGGATGATTTCTAGGTTCTTTTTTTGATCATAGCTTTCAGGTAGTCCAATAACTTTTAAATTATCTCTCCTGGATCTATTTTCCAGGTCAATGGTTTTCCCAATGAGATATTTCACATTGCCTTCTATTTTTTCCATTTGTTTGAATCTATTTAATAGTATCTTGATTTCTCATAGTCACTAGCTTCCATTTGTTCCAATCTCATTCTGAAGGAATGATTCTCTTCAGAGAGCTTTTGAGATTCTTTTTCCATCTGGCAAATTCAGCTTTTTAAGGCATTCTCCTCATTGCCTTTTTGAGCCTCTTTTGCCATTTGAGTTAGTCTATTTTTAAGGTGTTATTTTCTTCAGTCAGGTTGATGACTCTCATTTCATAACTTTCTGGCTTCATTCTCATTTCTCTTCCCAATTTTTCCTCCACTTCTCTTATTTGGTTTTCAAAATTCTTCTTAAGTTCCTCTATGACCTGTAAGCAGCTTATTCTTTTCTTGGAAACTTCTGGTGCAGGAATTCTGACTTCACTGTCCTCCTCCTGCTCCATGATTTGATCCTTTTTGTCCCCAAAATAGGAGTGTAAAGTTGTATTGCTGTGCTTGCTTTGCTTCCTTTGCTTGCTCATGTTGCCACTCAATTACTTGACTTTTGATCTTTTTACCACAGTACAACTCTGCTACCAGAGAGGGGAGCTTTGTCCCAAATTGCTGGGGTTTTCTCAGCTGCTAGAGCTGTTAGTTGGTTGCCCTCTCAGAAGCCTCTACACAGTCTGGCACACTTGTTATGCACCCTAGGACTTCTACCCCAGACAGCAATCCAGATCCAAGCAGGTTAAAGCAAGAGCAATTACCCCTTGGACTGGTCACTTGGTCACCCTACAATCTGCAGGCCAGGAGCTCTGAACCAGCCAAGTGGCAGTGGCTTCATGTCCGCCATGCCTCAGCTGCTTCTCACCCCAGGGGCAAAGGTCAGACCACTCTCCCTATCTCCCAGGTCCCAAAGTCCACCCTGCACTGACCTCTCACTTTGGCATCCATGGATTAACCCATAAATCTGGAAACTGCCACAGCTGCTGGTGATCTGAAGTCCCTCCAGCCAGTGGCTGGTTGTGGCTGCCCTGAGGTTAAAACCTCGGGCTTGTGTGGGGCTGAGCTTGGCTCCCAACACACTGTGCTGGACCCTTCCTGCTGGCCTGCCAGTATGTCTTCAGCAGGAGGTTAGCTTCTCTGTATCATTTTGTGGATTCTGCGGCTCCAGTGTTTGTTTAGAGTAATTTTTTACATGAATTGGAGGATATGGGAGCAGGAGTCCCACAGAAGTCCTGTTTCTCATGTCCAGTTTATTAATTGGCTTGTTATCTATCTTATTGAAGTAAGCAATTAGAGATGTAAAAATTTCCCTATGTATTGCTTTGGCTGAATCTCATAAGTTTTGGTATGTTGTCTCATTGTCATTTTCTTTAATGAAATTCTCAATTGTTTCTATTTGTTTTTTGATCCACTTATTTTTTAGGATTAGATTAATTTACAATTACTTTAAACCTCTCTTTCTGTTGTCCATTATTCAATGTCCTTTTTATTTTATTATGATCTGAAAAGGATGTGTTTAATATTTATTCTTCTTTGATTCTGATTTTGTGGTTTTTATGTCCTAATGCATTGTCAATTTTTGTGAAGGTGGTATATACTGCTGAGAAAAAGCTATATTCCTTTCTACTCCCTATCATATCTAACTTTTCCAGAATTTTATTCACCTCCTTAACTTCTTTCTTGCTTATGTTTTAGTCAGATTTATCTCGTTCTAAGGGGAACTTTAGCCCTCCCCCCACTATGATAGTTTTATTATCTATTTTCTCCTATAACTCATTAAACTTCTCCTTCAAAAATTTAGATGCCATATCATTTGGTGCATACATGTTTAATAATGATAGGACTTCACTGTCTATGGTACCTTTCAGCAAGATGTAGTTTCCTTCCTTATGTCTTTTAATAAGGTCTATTTTTAGCCTTTGCTTTGTCTGAGATCATGACTGTTGGCCCTGTTTTCTGTTTCAGCTGAAGCATAATAAATTCTGCTCTATTCCTCTACCTTTACCCTATATTTTTCTACTTGAAGTGAGTTTCTAATAAACAACACATTGTAGGATTCTGGTTTTCAATCCATTCTGCTATCTGCTTCCATTTTCGGGGTGAGTTCATCCCATTCCCATTTATAGTTATGATAAGTATGCATTTCCCTCCCTGCTATTTTTTTTGCTTTTTTATCCATCTCTCTCTTACTCCCACTCCTGCCCTTTTCCTCCTCACAAGTGTTTTCCTTCTGATCACTGCCTCCCCAATATGCTCCCCCTTTTATCAGTCCTCCCTTCCCCTTCTATTATTCTCATTACCTTTTAACTTTCTTATAGGGTAAGACAGATTTCAATATCTAGCTGAATATGTATACTATTCCTTCTTTGAGCCAATTTTGATGAGAATAAGCTTTTCCCACCACTCCCTTCCATCTTCTCCTTCATTATACTAGCTCTTTCATGCCTCTTTTACGTGGGATGGTTTACCTCATGCAATCTCCCCTCCTCCTTTTTCCTCCAGTACAATTTTATTCTAACCTCTTTGTTTTTGTTTGATATCATCCCATCAAAGTCACCTTATATCCACACTCTGTCTACATATTCTAATTGCTCTTACAGTGGTAAAGTTAAGATTTACAAATATTATCTGGCCATATAGAAATATAAACAGTTTGACTTTATTGAATTCCTTGTTTTCTCTTTCCCATTTCTTTTTTACCTTATGCTTCCCTTGAATCTTGTATTTGGAGGCCAAATCTTTTATTCAGCTCCAGTTTTTTAATTAGAAATGAATGACAGTCTTCTATTTCATTACATATGCATTTTTAACCCTGAAAGATTATATTAAATTTTGCTGGGTAGGTGATTCTTGGTTGTAATCCTAACTCCTTTGCCTTCCAGTGTATCATTTTACAAGCTCTCTGTTTCTTTAATATGGAAGCTATCCAATCCTATATAATCCTGACTTTAGCTCCATTATATTTAAAATGTTTCTTTTTGGCTACTTGCAATACTTTCTCCTTGATCTGTAAGCTCTGGAATTTGGATATGATGTTCCTGGATTTTTCATTTGGGGATCTCTTTCAGGTGGTGATCAGTAGATTCTTCTAATTTCTATTTTGTCCTCTGGTTCTAATATATCAGGGCAGTTTTCTTTGATAATTTTTTTAAAGATGTTGTCTAGACTTTTTTTTTTATCATGTCTTTCAAGTAGTTTGATAAATCTTATATTATCTCTCCTGAATCAGTTGTTTTTTTCCAGTGAAAAATTTCACATTTTCTTCTTTTTTTTACATTTTTTCATTTTTTACTGTATCTAGAGTCACTAGTTTCCACTGATTCAATTCTAAATTTTAAGGAATTATTTTCTTCCATCATCTTTTGTACTTTCTTTTCTATTTGACCAATTCTATTCTTTAGGGAGTTATTTTCCTTGGTAACTTTTTTAAATATCTTTCTCCATTATATTTACTCATTTCATGATTCTCTTGCATTACTTATCATTTCTTTTCTCATTTTTTCTTTTAGTTCTCTAATTTGCTTTTCAAAATCCCTTTTAAGCTCTTCCAGGAATTCTTTTTATACTTTTCTTCAAGGCTTCACATGTAGCCATTTGGACACTTGTCCTCTTTTGAGTTTATGCCTTCATCCTGCCTATCACTATAGTAACTTTCAATAATGAAGTTCTTTTCATTTTTTTCTCATTTTTTTTCTGCCTTTTTTGTGAATTGGTGTTTTTATGTGAGAGTTAGGCTATGGTCCCATACGGTCCCAAGGTATTTGTGCGGGGGAGGGGAGGGGACGCTCTGGGTCTTACTGGGCTTCAATTGCTTGCTTTCTCCAGAGAGCAGGCTTCCCTTCAGGCTTGTGCTGGGGATGTGGGGCCTCCCTGGGGTGTGGAGTTCAGAGCTGGCCTTCTTCAGGGGTGGAGCATTGCTACTGTGTTGCTATGGAAACTAGATCTCTTTGCAGCTAATGCCCCAGGGGTGGGGGAATCTTATTGCTGGCCATCCCCAGTGTGGGGTTTCACTACTATTAGAATATACTGTCCTGGTGGCTTATGCTGAGGGTTGGGTAATTGGGGTAGGACCTTGCTGAGCTGCACAAACTGATTACTTGCTTAGGAGGAGCCTGGTTTGCAGGAGAGCAGGGCCTCACTGATGGATTACCCCAGGCTCAGAGCCCTGCTGCAGGCCTCTTACTTTGAGGCTGGTTGATACTGTTGCTCTTGTCTCCTCCCACTCCAATTAGACAGACCTTTTCTACCAGGCTGATAAACTGCTTCCCTACTCCTAGATCAATTCTGAGGCAGTTTTCTAGTTGCTTGGGAGGGAGTTTGGGAGGGCTTCAGAGGATTCCTTCCTCCTTGTCATCTTTGCACCAGAAGTGCTTGCATTTCTAAACAGGGTAGCTAACTTTATTTGTTTTAAAAATGCAGATTAATATATAAATGTATTTAAAACATACTATATTTGCAAATATGTTCACTCTTCTATTGTGTGCATATGTCTCTCTCCCACATATATAAATATACACATACACACATATACACATATATATGTATACATCTAGCTCTATTCAGATATCTATAAAAAGGGATAGGAAGAGACAGAGGGAGAGAGAAAGATGCAGGAAGGGAGAAGAACAGAAAAAGAGAGAGACAGAGAGAGAGGGACAGTGTGTGTGTGTGTGTGTGTGTGTGTGTGTGTGTGTGTTCACACTTCTATTACTCACATTTTCATAGAGGGCTTGAAGAGTCTCCAGGTCAACCACAGAATTATCCAAGTTCACAACAGCTGTTTTTAAAAAAGCAAAAAGAAGTAGTAGTTACTTATTGAGATGATTATAAGCTAATTATGAAAAGTTACCTGATCATTTTAGGATACATAGCAAAATGGCTTCATAAATCTGGAGTCATATACTGTCAAGGTTTAGTTCAAATGATCCCACTAGGCCCAGCCCTAAAACCAAAGTCAGTATTCTTAGACATAGGTATTGTGGTAAAAACAAAACAAACAAGAAACAATGAAATCCTCATATATGCTATATACATCTGTATAGTCTCACAAATAGATCTTGTCTGTAAACTGAGGAAAGCAGTGGGAAGCTAGGCCCTGACATTTATGCCCTGATGAAAAGAATTAGAAAAATCTATACCATGCCAGAAAAATAAGCAGCTTTTTCTTGTCACTGGTAGACTTAAGTCAGTCTTAAACTGATTAATGCAGATTTCACCCAGCTTACTTTAAAACACTTGACAAAGGTTAAATCTTCTATTATGAAACTGACAGGGTTAGTACAGACATAAGATATGCATTTCCTGTTGTCCATTAATATCAATTCTTTGATGTAGTATTCTGTGATTTAAAAGGATATAAAAGATACTTTCAAAATATTTTAAAAAGTAAGCCAATACACAATTATGCATTCTAAGAAAAAGAATCACTATATTCAGTCCAAAATAAGTAAATTTAAAGATTATTTTAGTCTAAGACTTTATTATACACCATCTTTGTTTATTTATGTTCCTCATTTACATCTTATTTAGCCTAGTATTCAAATTAATCTGTAATAGTTAAATCGATAATTGATAGAAATGGAGCAATTTAATCCAAATGTAAGCTGTGTGCCAAGGAGAAATTTTGTCTCAGATTAAAGCCTTCCTAGAGCTAATCTGCAAAGTTTAATAGTCATGAGTTATTTACTTCATTTATTTATTCTCATTATTTATTCCAATTCAGATACAAATGGAAGGCACTAAACTGCACGTAATGATCCCTGATAGTTGCATATTGACTTAGAAAATTTCATATTAATATTATCTATGATCTCCTGTATTTTAATTTATTTTGTTAAATATTCCCCAATTAGGGGCAGCTAGGTGGCGCAGTGAGTAGAGCACTGGCCCTGGAATCAGAAGGACCTGAGTTTGGATCCGGCCTCAGACACTTAACACACACAAACAAAAATCTAGCCGTGTGACCCTGGGTAAGTTACTACTTAACCCCAATTGCCCTCCAAAAAGAAAAAAAAAGACATATTCCCCAATTAATCTGTTTGGGGCTACACTAGGCAGTGATACTGGTGTTTGAAACCTCTATCTTACATCATATGGTATACCCCTAACCCCACAGAGCTTAAAACACAAATACCACATTATCTTAGGGACACTGGCAGGGTATATGGAATGCAGATAGTAAGTAAAATTGCTAAAAGAATGAGTAATTTGAACAAGATAATTTAGCACTTCTATGCTGAAGCTGCAGGTATGCCCCAGATACATCAGCAAGAATTATACCAGGGAAAACATAGTATTTCCACTCACATGATAAACCCATTTTCACTTTCAGAGAAAGCAAAATCTCAAATCTCATTTTCTTCACCCTGACCCCTTGGCTAATCAATTCAAATCTGCACTGTGTTCTTCTTTTGAATCCTTGGCCTCCTTATCATACTGCTGATTATGCCCTGCTGAGGACTTGGCCTTGGCCTTAGGTCACTCCCATCATCTTCCACTTTCACTCACATACACATGCTGCTGAACAAAGGTAGAAAACCATCCACTACAAATTTATGATGTACAATTTCAACCAGGTCGTCACTACTTCTGATCAATCCTTCCACACTGCCTTTATCAACTCATGATCTTACTCTCCATAGTGACTCTTCTAAACCTTTTCATGCCTCCTCAAACCTCCCATGATTCCCCCTCTTCCCACCATCTCCAATGGGAATTTTCTCATATATTACTGAAAAAAATTCTGGCCATTCACTGGACCTTTCCTCTTCTCATCTCCATTTCCTCCCATTGCCTCATTTACCCCTAAATTACACAAAGAAGTGACCCTATTTCTTGCCAAGACAAAGTGTTCCACTTGAACAAGTGACCATTCCAACTTCTTCAACAATGTGCCCCTTTTGTCATCCCTACTCTCTCGCTGATCTTCATTCTTTCTCCATGTCTTTTGGCTCCTTCCCTACTATCTACAAACATGGTTTCATCTCTCTCACCCTCAAAAGTCCTTACTTGATTGTTCCATCCCCACCAACCATCATCCTACATCTTTTCTGCCCTTTGTAGCTAAGGTCTTTGAGAAGGACATGTACAGTGGGTGCACCTACTCCATTTCTTCCCACTCTCTTCTTAACTTCTATAATCTGGTTTCCAACTTCATCCCTCAACAGAAACTGCTCTCTCCAAAATTACCAATAATTCTCTAATTGCCAAATCCAAGAGCCTGTTCTCCTTCTTGACCCCTCTGCTGTGTCTGACACTATTAACCATCCTCTTCTTGATACTCTGATTGCTCTAGATTTTCAGGACAGTATTACATCCTGTTTCTCCTTCTATCTGACTATTCTTTCTCAGTATTCTTCATTGGATCCTTATTTAGTATCCTACTAAATGTAAGAATCCCACAGGACTGTCATGGGCTCTCTTCTCCCTCTATACTACTTCATTTGGTGATCTCATGAGCTCCTATAGATTTAATAATCATCTCTGTGCTGTTGATTCTAATATCTACTTATTCAACCCTAGCCTCATTACTGACTTTCATTCTCACACCTCAAACTTTAGGTCTAGTGAACATCTTAAATTCACTAACTTTCTCCCTATACCTTCCCCTTCCAACTTTCCTGTTACTGTTTAGGATACCACAACCCTCCCAGTTTCCCAGGTTCACAACCTAGGCATCATCCTTGATTCATAAACCCCCATGCTCCCATATCCAATCTTTTGCCAAGAATTGTTGACTTAGAATTTACATCTCTTGAATAGGCCCCTTTCTTTCCTCTGATACTGCCACCACCCTGGCACAGGCATTCATCATCTCACACCTAGACTACTGTAATAGCTTCATTGTTGTTCTGTCTGCCACAATTCTCTCTCCAATTCAGTCTTCCATTCTCCACTAAGCCACAAAAGTGCTTTTTCTAAAGTGCAGGTCCAACCATGCTACCCTCCCCTGCTCAATAAACTCCAAAAGCTCACTTTTAACTGTAGGATCATATACAAAATCCTATTTGACATTCAAAGGCCTTCATAATGCAGCACCCCTCCCTACCTTTCCAGTCTTCTTATACCTTGTACCTCCCTTCAAACATAGTATTCTTTGATCCAATGACATTAGCCTCCTTACTCTTCCATGAACAAGAAAGACACTCCATCTCTCAGCTGCAAATATTTAATTTCCCTGGTTGTCTCTCATTCCTGGAATGTATTCCTTGCTCATCTTCACTTCTGGCTTTACTGGATTCCTTCAAGTAAGTCCCAGCTAAAGTTCTAAAGGAAGCCTATCCCAATCCCTCTTAATTTGTGTGCCTTCCCCCCCCCCCGCCCCCCGCCATTAAGTATTTTCTACTTATCTTGTATACAGCTTGGGTGTATATATTTTTTTCTTGTCTCTCCCAAAAGACTGTGAGGTCCTCTAGGGTAGGATCTGCCTTTTGCCTTTTCTTTATATCTCCAGTACTTATCAGAATGCCTGGTACATAGTATCAGTAGGTGCTTAATAGATGCTTATTGATTGACTATTATTACAAAATAATAGTTAGTTCTTCATCTTAGTTTTTCACCTATAGGTTTTAGTTCTTCATCTATAAAATTGAGGCCAATTTTCTGTCTGGTAAATATACAAAGAGAAGAGCTCCACAGAGATGGACAAATTGGGTTATCACTATTCACACACAATATTTATATCTCATTTTATTACTTGCAAAGTGATCTCACATAGATCATGCCATTTAATCCCCACAACAACCATTCTATAAGAAAGCCAGGAAACAGATAATCAATCTTTTTATAGATGAGGAAAATTAGGCAAAGGGATATTAAAAGGAGGTCACATAGCTTATTTCATTGGAGACAGGACACATATCTATCCAAGTCTTCTGACACCAAGTCCAGGGCTCCTTTAACAATGCTATGCTTTCTTCTATCTTTTTTCCATATTCTCAGTGAGTTTCATTTACCTGAACTGAGAACTGGGATACTAGGACATTCCATGAGGACCCATGCTTTAAATATTGTAATACTTAGATTTGACATAAATTCCCAGCTTGGTTACTGCTTTGCTATGTAACCACTGAATTTCACTTTTGGCCTATGGCTCAATTTCCTCCCCTATAAAAGAGGAAAAACACCACTCACATCTCCTGGGGTGTGACACAATTAGCTCAGTATGGAACTATAGCCAAATCTGTTTCAGTTAGCTCGAAATAGATGTCATGTTTTTTAAAATTTCATTTTGATCTATTTATTTACCAAATACACATTGAGGCACAGACATAATCTCAAAACAAGGAATAAATCCAAGAACTGGACAGGAAATCAGTGTTGTAATCTCTAATTATGATTACTTCATCCACTATAAATCATGACCCCTTACGAGTCAACTAAATGATAATATGAATGCAATTAAAGATTAGAGGATAAATAGTTTTCACTCATCTTTTTTTTCCTTCCCTCTTTGTCCCAGGGTCTTCATAAATATCATTAGTGTCTGGGACTCATCACAATTCTAAACTGTCAATCCCTAAAATATCTATAAAGTAATTTTAGCTATATTCCCATAATGTACATAAAAAGAAATGTTACTCCTAATTTCACTAGAGTATCTGCTTTATTTTTATGTGAATGGGTTCATGGATCAGGAAGATGTCAAGAGGAAACACTGGATTTTTTAAAAGACCAGAATAGGAAGTTATTCACTTATTTAGATCATTGTTAACTTTTGAGGACAAAAATAATGTAGATATTTGAGGTGTTGATGTGTGAATTTGGCTAGTTTCTATCTAAGATGATTAATGACTTTATGGCTTCACATTAACTTTAAGAAAATAAATAAGAATAAATTAAGTTCTATGTAACAAACTGTTTCATCTTTGGTACCTTCTTTTTATACTTCATTCTATTATTCATCTATTTCATTTTTAAAAAAAGGAGAACCATGGCTATATCTATTACTACAGAGGGATCACTTGAGGAAATGAGTTAATGAAAATGGAAGTGGAGACTCTCAAAATTATTTCTATTTGGTTTAGAAAGAAATAAAATTTGCAGTCTATGGAAATATATCCTGGAGGAAAAGGGGTAGGGAGGAGAAAGAGGAATAAGCTGGGAATGTCAGGTAGAAACTAGTTGCATGATTATTTGCTTCTGACAAATAAGAATTAAAATGATAAAGTATCAATTGCATTCTTTCATCTTTAATACTTTGGTCTATTTGTTTTAGTTAGTTAAAAATGTGTGCTAATGTGACCAAAATTACTGAATTCCATGATATTTTCAATGAATTATGCTATTACAAAATTAGAAGTGAAAAATCCTATTTTATAATATCTAATTCAACTAGTTGCTTAATTTCAAGTATGCAATGGTAATTATGTTCCAGAAATAATGCAAATTTACAAGAGGTCCAATAAAACTCTAGTAAATTATTTTCTCTTGTTCTCAAGGTAAGGTATTATACAGAAAAAAGCAATATCATAAAAAGCCAGATAAAGTTATGAACAGAAAGTTGGAATATTTGTTCTGTAATTAATGATTATGCAAAAAGAGTCTCTGACATGTATGACCCACAGATACCACCCTAACATTCTTAGTACATCAGGTCTTTACTGTTATCTTATTTTCAGAATTCATTTGCTTTAGCACCAAGAAATATGACACATTATTCCTAGTCTGACTTCTTACAATGTTAGAATCACCCAAGGATTATCTAGAAAGCACTGTAACACTTCTGTTTGAATGTCTGTATGATAAGAAAATGTCTGCCTGTGAGCTTTCAACAGAAAAGCTATGTGGAAAGGAAAGGATTATATTTTAAAAGCCTGTTTTAAAACAAATGTGTCCAGGAAAAAAGCAGTAAATTTCAATTATCCAAAGGGACTATAAAACCACACTTGAAAATACTGCACATTTTTTCAGTTAGTCAGAGAAACTTACTTTACCTAGGAAATTCAACTGAGGAAGATGATTTTTTGGAGTCTTTAAAATATACATCATTGTCAAAATCTCACTAGTCCTTGACATGAATTTCTATTTGAATCTTCTTGCCATGACCACATTTTTACGTGACCACATTTTTACATAGTACACACTCTAGTCCTTCTGCCTGGTTCCCTGAATAATCTATAAGTATTTGATCCACATCACAGAGTTCTCATTCCATCCATAAGACCTGATAATAAAATTGAGCAAAATTGAGAATGAGAAACAGAATGAAGAGAGGAAGATAACCTCAGCCCAATGTTTGATTTATATCTCATGATCCTAATATCATGGATTTTGTAATTTCTGCTAACGCATTATAGTTTGAATGAGTAAGTGATCCACCTTTGCCCAAGGACTTCATGAAAGCTTATAAAACCATCAACATAACCTGACTGCATTATGAGGCAAGACAATTACAAGTACATTTCCATGAAACACTAATTTCAAGTATAAAAGATATATGGTTTCAAGAGTTACATCAAGGATGTCACATAGGCAAAGGCTTATTTCAATAACTGACTTGTAAAGATAACATAATTGAGATCTAGTAAAATGGCACATGTTTTATGCCAGTTTTTTAAAAAGCCAGATCTAAGAATGTATCAATAAATCTTCAAGATATTTCATGTAGAAATAAAAGAACTACAGCACCTTAAGAGTATGAAGAAAATTTTGAGTTCAGTTAATCTATTCCACTTTCTGACACACAAATTTCTCTTGAACATCCAGAAAAAGAACTGTAATTGTCCCTGCTATATGCTGGTCATCCAATCTCTATTACAATAACTCCATGTGTTCTGAAGCAGACCATTCCATTTTTTAGAGGTCTCTTAGGAAATCTGCTCTTCAGGAGGTAGAGCCAAGATGGCAGAGTAAAAGCAGGAACTTGGCTGAGCTCCTGCTCCAACCTCCTCCAATATCTATAAAATATGACTCTAAACAAATTTTAGAGCTACAGAACCCACAAAGTGACAGAGTGAAACAAATCTCCTGCTGAAGGCAGCCTGAAAGGCCAACAGGAATGGTCTTTTACAACACACTGGGAGCCAAGTGGAGTCCTGAGTGAGTCGCACAGGCCAAGGTCCAGGGTGGCCCCAACCAGTGGCACAGATTGGCCAGAGCAGATTTCAGGAGAGTGAATCACTGGCAGCTGTGGCAGTTTCCAGACTTCTTAACACATAAAAGCCAAAAAGAAAGTAAAAGGTCAGTGGGGAACCCTATTGTAATTGGATGACAGAAGAACTCAGTCTGGCCCCTGCCCCCAGGGGAAGAGGGGGCAGAGGTGTGGTGGCTGCAGCTGCTACCATATGGCTGCCTCTGGAGCTCCTGGCCTGCAGATTGTAAGGGGACCAAGAAACCATTCAGAGGGTAATAGCTCTTGCTTCGAACTGCTTGGATCTGGGTCACAGTCTAGGGTGGTTGTTTTAGCATAAGGAACACCAGTGTGCCAGAGCTTGTGCTGCCTGTAGAGAGGGTGCCCTCCCCAGACCTCTGACAAAATTTGTGAAAACCCCAACAATTTGGGACAACAGCTCTCTCCACTCTGTAAGCAGAGTTCTACCATGGCAAAGAGCTCAAAAATAAAGTAACTGGCTGGCAAGATGAACAAGCAAAAGAAATGCAATCAGACCAGAGAATCCTTTTTTGGGGGACAAAAAGGGTCAAAATATGGAACCAGAAGAAGTCAGAAAAGGCAAAACTTTTGCATCACAAGCTTCCAAATAAAATATGAATTTGTCACTGGCCATGGAGGAGCTCAAGAAGCATTTTGAAAATCAAGTAAGAGAAGTGGAGGAAAAATTGGGAAGAGAAATGAGAATGCAAGAAAATAATGAAAAGTGAGTCAACAGCCTGCTAAAGGAGACCCCCCCCCCAATACTGAAGCAAATAACACCTTAAAAATAGACTAACTCAAATGGCAAAAGAGGTCCAAAATGTCAAGGAGGAGAAGAATACCTTAAAAAAGCTGAATTGGTGAGATGGAAAAGGAATTTCAAAAACGCACTGAAGATAATAATTCCTTCAAAATTAGATTGGAGCAAATGGAAGCTAATGACTTTATGAGAAATCAAGATACTATAAAATATATCCAAACTAATGAAAAAAATAGAAGGCAATGTGAAATATCTCATTGGAAAAACTAATGACCTGGAAAATAGATCCAGGAGAGATAATTGAAAAATAATTGGACTACCTGAACATCAGGATCAAAAAAGAGCCTGGATATCATCCTTCTAGAAATTCTCAAGGAAAATTGCTCTGATATTCTAGAACCAGAGGGCAAAATAGAAATTGAATGGATTCACTGATCACCTCTTTAAACAGATCCCTAAAAGAAAACTCCTAGAATATCATATCCAAATTCTAGAGTTCCCAGGTCAAGGAGAAAATATTACAAGCTGTCAAGAAACAACTTGAGTATTGTGGAAACAAATCAGGATAATGCAATATCTAGCAGCTTATATATTAAGGGTGGAATATAAAGGACTTGGAATATGACATTTCAGAGGTCAAAGGAGCTAGGATTAAAACCAAAAATCACCTACCCAGTAAAACTGAGTATAATGCTTCAGGAGAAAATATTGTTATTCAATGAAATAGAGGACTTTAAAGTATCCTTGATGAAAAAGCCAAAGCTGAACAGAAAATCTGACTTTCAAATACAAGAAGCAAGAGAAGCATAAGAAGGTAAACAGGAAAAAGAAATCATAAGGAACTTATTAAAGTTGAACTATTTACATTCTTTCATGGAAAAACGATAATTGTAACTTATGAGACTTTTCTCAGTATGACGATAGATGAAGGGTGTGTGTGTGTGTGTGTGTGTGTGTGTGTGTGTGTATGTGTGTGTGTATAGGAGAGTATATATAAATATATATATATGTATATAAGTATATATATATATAAATATATATGTATATAAGTATATATATATATATAAATATATATATATGTATATAAGTATATATATATATAAATATATATGTATATAAGTATATATATATATATATATATAAATATATATGTATGTTGTATACAAAGACAGGGTTAGTTGAATAGGAAGGGATGAAACCAAAAAAATAAAATTAAGAGGTGAGAGAGGAATATAATGGGAGAAGGAAAAAGGGAGAGAAAGAATAGGGTAAATTATCTCATATAAAAGACGCAAGAGAAAACTGTTAGAATGGAGGGGAAGAGCAGAAAGGTGAAAGGGAATGGCTCAACCTTACTCTCATTGAATTTGGCTTAAGGAGGAAATAACCTACACACTTAATTGGTTATCTTACCCTACAGGAAAGTAGGGGGGAAGTGGATAAGAGGGGAGATGATAGAAGGGAGGGCAGATTGGGAGAGAGGATAGTTAGAAGCAAATACTTGAAAAGGGACAGGGTCAAAGTAGAAAACAGAAAAAGTGGGGGGATGGGATAAGATGGAGGAAAGATAGTCTGTCGCAATATATCTACTATGGAAACATTTTGTGTAACTACACATGTACAACCTATATTTAATTGCTTGTCTTCCCAGTGAGGGTAGGTAAGGAGGGAAGAAGGGAAAGATTCTGGAAATCAAAGTTTTAAAAATAAATATATATTTATTTATTTAAATTTTGTTGTTGTTGTTGTTTTTTAAATGCACCTGGGAAATAAGATGTACAGGCACTGAGATACAGAAATCTACCTTGCCCTACTAGAAAGCTATGGGGAAGGGAGGGGGGAGGATATAAGAAAGAACAGACTGGGGGAAAGAGTTTTCAATAGGCCCTCTATCTTGAGGTCGGGGGTCAGGGTAAGATGGGGAGAAAATTTGTAACTCAAAATCTTGTGGAAATGAATGTTGACAACTAAAAATAAATATTTTTTTAAAAAGCAACTGGGGTTAAGTAACTTGCTCAAAGTTACACGGCCAGTCATTATTTATGTGTGGGTGCTCATTTTCTGAGGCCAGGACCGATCCCAGGTCATCCCGAATCTGAGGCCAGTGCTCCTAATCACTGCGCCACCTAGCCACTCCATAAATAATTTTTTAAAGAAGAAATTTTCTCCTTATACTTAACTGAAATGCAACTTTTGATAACTTCAAGGCACTGTCAGTTAAGCATTTATGAAGCACCTATTAAGTGCTAGACATTTTATTAAACCCTGGAGATACAAAGAAAGGCAAATGAACAAAAAACAAAAACAGTCCTTACTTTCAAACAGTTCACAGTCTTGGGGGTGGGAAGTGGGGAATAAAACCTGTAAACAGCCACATACAAATAGCATATATAGAGGGTAAACTGGAAATAACTTCAGAGGCAAGACACTGTGATTAAAGAGGTCTGGGAAAGGCTTTTTGTAGAAGGTGATGCTAGGTGTGTCCATGGGAGGCTTAAAACAATTGTTTGTTTTGTGCTGAATTTCTGATTTCAGGTGCCTCTACCAATGTGAATTATCAACAGTTCTACAACATAAAATCATAGAGTTCAAGTTGGCAGGCAACTTTGAAGGCATTTAGGTCAACTCCTTCATTTCACAAATGAGGAGAAAGAGACATAAGATGATATAACATAGCAAATGGCAGGTTCAGGATTCAAACCCAGAACCTCTGATGCCTGGTCTGGCATCATTTCAATTGACCAGAACTAACAGTTATCTGGAACTCTAAGAAGCAAAGGCATTCCACCAGGATAGCATAGACTGGATATGTCAGAGATAGGACATAACCCGGATAGTCTGAATTCTGAGTCCAGCCCTCTAACTGCTTCCTTTAGAATTATCTCCATAATATTCATTGCATTTGTCCATATCTCTCCATTCACATAGATTCAATCTTAGTCCAGGTTCTTATTGCCTCTTGCTTTAGGATGACAATAGTTTCCTAATCGGCATATCTAATTCCAGTCTCTCACCTTTTTAATCCAGTATCCAAACAGCTATCAAAATAAACTTCTTAAGGCATAGTTATAATACTGACAGTAAGTAACCTGATTAAAATAGTCAGTGGTTTCCTATTGCCTCTAATATAAAATCTAAACTTGTCAGTCTGAATGAGTCCTCCACCATTTTTGTGTTCAACACATCTTTTCCAACTCATTTCATCTTATTCCCCTCCAAGTACTCTGTTACCAACCAACTGGTCTACTGTTGAACTCAATATATTATTTCCGTTTCTGTCCCTTTGTAGAGATTGTCCTCCATGCCTGAAATTCTCTCTTTCTTCACCTTTGCCTCTGAATCCTTAGCATCAGGTACTTGAAAATTGTGTGTGCTACATAAAAAGATAATAATTATGAGGTTGAGACACCTTGAGATCTAGCCCCAAAGGAAACCACAAAAGGGAGGGAAGTCAGAAAGTGAATGACAAGGATGAAAAAAAAGACTGAAAGCACCAGGGATTTCTAAGAAGGGAAAAAAAAAACTCAAAGAAACTGAATATAAGCCAGTAAATCAACAGGAAAACCAGTAACAGAAGAAAGAAATATGGCCTTCAGATCTAGTAAACAAGTTTAGGCATTTCTGAATAAATGCTGCGAAATAAAAGGAAATGATCCAACACTTGTTGAGACAGAGGACCCTGTGGAATTTGAGATGAATATGGAACCACAAATATGCTTTTCCTGAAAGCTTTAAAATAGAAATGAGAGCAGAATGTATGTCCTACCCAGTAAAAATACTGAATAGAATAGAAAAATGTGAATTGGCAATGGCAAGCTTTACCAAAGAAACAAAAGAGAGTACACTAGATTGGGAATGCAAATATACAGAAATGAAGGACTATCTAGAAGAATGTGTGTGTGTGCATGTATGCATATGTGTATGTATATATATAATATATGTATATGTATATTTTTTGTGTATGTGTGTATATTATATTTATTTATTTATGTACTCACTATGAAAACAAAACACATTGAATTTGAAGGCAGAGTGCATAGAGATAATCTAAGAATCATAGGTCTCCCAGAAGGACAAGACAGGATGAAAAACCTTAACCCTATAATGAAGGAAATAGTAGAAAAAAACCCAGTATATTTAAATATAGAAAATTAAATTTCAGTTGAAAGAATTCATAGATTATCTCCAGGAAAACAATAATAACAACAAAACAGTGCTACAAACTCCAAAATATATAATGGTTAAATGTGATAATTCAATTCATAAATATGTTCTGCAAGCCATTAGGAGAAAGACTTTCAAATACAAAGAAAAGGATAATTGCATAAAGGAATAGAATATTCCAAAGAGCTATAGAGGTCATGATGCAGTACAATATGACCTATCCTGAAAACCTGAGCTTAATCATACAGGACAAAAGATAGATATTAAATTAAAATTCTGAAACATTTTTTTAGAAAGAGAACCAAAACCGAAACGATCATTTGCCTCTCAGACACCATAGCAACAGAAATGCAGGAATAAATGCAGCAGGCAAGGACAGTAACAGAAACAGAATAACATTGGAGAGACCAATAAGAAACTTCTTTCTAATGAATGCAAAGAGACAGTAGTGAAAGCAGAAATCTGGTAGAGATGACAGAGATGGAAGGAGATATTATAGACAAAATCCAGTGACACCATGCCTACAGATGAATGCCTTTTTTGTTGTGGGACTCCATTGCAATACGGGAGAGTACAAAGAAATAAGGGAGTGGAGCTGAGAGATAGAGAGGTGTGAATTGTGTATCAGGGTCAAATCAAAGACTATCAATGAGGGGGAGGTGACTTCTGTGGTCACATAAGGAGATGACCCTATAGTGGAATGGGGGAAGAAGTGAGGGGGAAAGAAAAGGGGTAAGCAAAGAAAGGAGGCTTGAAGATAATCAGGAGTTCCAATGATGAATGCTTCTATGGGTGAATAAAGATGTTCAGTGAAGGGAGATGAGGAACTTACATTGTATTAAAAATTCTGGGGGATTTGGCTTTTGAAAAGTCTACTTGTCATGTTTGTGTGTGTGTGTGTGTGTGTGTGTGTGTGTGTGTATGTGTGTGTGTGTAAAGCAGGAACCTCTAGGGACACTGGCACCTGGGGAAGAGGGAGAATAGGGATACAGGGAGGAGATTTCCAAAAAATGTATTAAAGTAAATTCAACAGCAAAGGGTATAGATCAATGGTAGACTGCATAATCAGGGACATATGGTGAAGGATAAACCCTACCATAGGGCAGTGCTCTCTCTCACATGTGCAATAATTGAAAGAGTTATGGAAAATGGAAAAAGGCAATCTATGGGGCAAGTTCTACAAAGTCATGACAGAAATCTCCTAGAGGAGAAAACCTAGAATGGATGGCTTGGAAACTTTGATTTCACAAAGAATAGAAAGAAAAGGAAAATCAGATAATTATAGGAATCATGAATCAGAGATTGGGGGTCCAGAGTAAACAGAAACAGAAGATGGATAATAAAGAGAGGGAGGGAAATCATTTTTGGACAGGGGTGTAAAACTGAAATTTCAAATTAAAGAACAGGACTAGCTGAAGGGGAGGAGAAGAAAAGGAATGTACTTGAATGTACACACACACACACACACACACACACACACACACACACACATATATATACATCACTCCAAATAAAGAAATGGTCAAAGGAAATGAAAAAAAAAAGTTCTTAAAAGAAAAAGTACAAAGTATTCACAATCATGAAAAAAAGATGAACCAATTCATTAGTAAGAGAACTTCATATCCAAAAACAGCCCTAAGGTTTCACCTCATAACATTCAAATTGTCAGAAATTACCAAAAATGGCAGCAGTCAATGTTGGAAGGGCTGTGGAAACATAGATAAAATAATATATTGTTGGTGGAACTATGAAGTGGTATAAACATTTTGGAAGGCAATTTGGAGATATGCATATAAATACACATATACATATATGTATACACACATGTCATTTTTTAGAGGGGAAAGGACTTAGCTAGGGTAACCAGCTAAGAAACATTCTAAGCATTTGAGCTAAGCCTTGAAAGGAGTTAAGGGTTCAAAAATGAGAGGTGAGAAAGGTGAACATACCAGGCATAAAGAATGGCCAGTATAAAGACTCAGAGACAGAAGTTATAATGTGTTATATGGGAAATAACAGGTTTGACTACCATTGATGGAATAAGAGATGTCAGAGTCTGAAGGGTTTTGATTGAACAATTTGTCTTCTGATCTATAGGCAAAAGGAAGCCAGTGAAGTTGTGGCATCATCAATTACATCAATCTTTCTTGAAAAAAGCCTTTTGTTTTATGTTATTTTGATTTCCCTTTTAATTAGACTTTGTACTATCCTATCACAAAAGGATTTATCTTTTTACCAAAAAAAGTCTGTCAACCATGACAAGCTTTGCATTGTTTTTATTCTTCAAATAATAGTAAGTAATTTGAAGACCGCATTCTAGTTAATAAGGCAAACCAGCCTGGTTTAATCAGCATGGTATTGCCAGAAAATACTACAACTGAAGTCAACTGGCCTAGTTAATTTTTTTCTTCTGTCAATAACATGTTAGTTAACCTTAGTTGACCGATGGCAATGTAAGTTATGAGTTGGGTAATGTCACCTTCTAAGTGTTAAAGGTTTTTAAGACTTATTTAAATACCTCAGTCTCTGAATTGAGTGTGGAGCATCTGTCTGAGAAAATTATAATTTGTTGCAGGATTGATTCATAATTCTTAACTGCAGGTACTATCCTCCAACCTTGTCTATTTCTTATGTAGAGTCTCCATTGCAACTGAGACAATCAAACCAGAGAATAGACTTTTTTCATGCTCGCTTCTATGAATGACTATCTTGAACATTTCCCTGCTTCCTTATCACATCAACTTATTCCTGTTAACTTTTTAAAAATGTAGATCAAAATTTCTTTGAAAATTCTTATACTGCCAACAATAGTCCTCCAATTGGCAGTCTTTCAGCATTAAGCCTTTATATTTGCTATATAAGTGTTTTTTGATCATTTTGTGTGTGTGTGTTCTCCCTCCCAAGATAGATGATAAACATTTTAAGGGCAGAAAATGTGTTTCCACTTCATTTGTATCACTCATAACCCAGAAAGATTTATCCAAACACTAGGCACTCAATAAAAGTTGTTGACTGGCAATGCAGTCAACAGTCTGAAAGACAAACACACTATAGTATAAAAATAAAAATCTTAATTTAGCACTTAAAATGACAAATGCCTCTCCTCTCATCACATCGTTCTTCTCCCACCTCTACTGAGTATTTATCACATTAAAAGTAAATTCAGATGTTTGCAATTTCAATCTTCATATGGGTCTTCTGTCTCTGCAAATGTAAAAGTGCTCTGAATTTTTTCACATCAGAGTAATATTAAGAGAACTCTGGCCCATTTTTTAGTAGAAAGAACATAGGCTTGACACTAAGGACACCAAGTTCTAGTGGAAACTCTGCCACTAGCTAGCTATCTGGTTTGGGACAATTCATTTACCCTTTCCAAACCCTAGTTTTGTTGTTGTTTCTTTGTTTTTTATTTTTTCCTATGTAATGGGATTTTTGGACAACATGTCCTCTAACAACCTCTCTAATTGCTAATATTATGCAGGTCTCCCATATTTGTATGCTAACAATTCTCTGTAATTCCAGTAAAGTCATTACATTTCAGCCTGTGAGTGTTAAGTGCATACACATATTCTTTAGTTTATGGAGTTCCATTCTCCTTTTAACAGACCTCACCAGTCATCCCAATTATTTCATTACAGTGGAATTTTGATGTGAGCACAATGTCAGAAATTACATCCCAAATCTTCTAGAATGAAAAGAGGAAAGAAGTCAAAGCTTAAAATCGCTAGATGATTAAGCAAGTAAAATAAGTGAAGGAAATCCAGTATCGGAAATAAGGAGATATCACTCATAAACCTTCCTCTTTCTTCCCTTAAATTTTTTTTAAACAAATACTTTATTAACTTCTGTTTTACATCATTCATTTCCGCCAGATTTTGAGTTACAATCATTTTCCCCCCATTATTCCCCTACCCAACTTCCCAGAATAGCAGTCCCACAAGATATCGCTTCCTCCAATCTGCTCTCTCCCATACCTTCTCCCATACCCCATCGACTTTTCCATTAGAGGAAGGTGAGTCTTTGTGTCCCAATGCCTGCACAATCTTATCTCCCTATTACAAGCAAAAGAGTATTAATAATAGTATTTATATATATTTGAAACATTTAATGTTACGACCTCGAATTTCAGATCCATTTCCTTCCTCCCTTGTCACCCATTCCTTCTTGGGATATAAGTAATTAAGTATATGTTGTACATGTCTAGCTCTGCAAAACATTATCATAGTAGATATATTGTTCAAGGCTGCTTATAATTCCCTCCCACTCATCCCACCCCCTACCTGGTCCATTCCCTACATGATCCTGTCCCTCTTCTATAGTGGGTACTTCCAACCTCCCCTCACCCCAAGGATGCCCTCCCATCCATCATCCCTCCTCTCATCCCCCTTCCCCCTATCCTGCTGCAGGTTGAGATATCCCATTTAGTATGTATGTCATTTTCTCCCTGAACCAAATTCAATGTGAATGTGGTTTTGCCTTTTTAGCCTTCCTTATTCTCCCCCTCCTTTGCAACCACTTCCCCTTGCTTCTTCTACATGGGATAGTTTACCCTACCATGTCTCTCCCCATCTCCTCTTGCCACTATCCTCTCTCACCTCATAATTTCATCCCTTGAGTATTCTCCCTTCCCAACAAATTCAACCTATGCCCTCTATCCATATATAACTGTAACCATATACACACACATTCACATATGTATTCGTATGACCACACCCCCTTCTTCCATTATTTTCATAGTGAGAAAGATATCTTCAGTCACAGATATTGCTTTTCCATATAGGAATGTAAATAGTTCAACTTTGATAAGTTCCTTTTGATTTCTTTTCCCTGATTACCTTCTCAGGCATCTCTTGCTTCTTGTGTCTGGATGTCAAATTTTCTATTCAATTCTGGTTTTTTCCTCAAGAATGCTTGAAAGTCCTCTATTCCACTGAATGACCATATTTTCCCCTGAAACAAAATACTCAGTTTTGCTGGGTAGGTGACCCGTGGGTTCATTCCCAGTTCTTTTGTCCTCTGGAATATCATATTCCATGCCCTTCTATCCCTCAGTGTAGAAGCTGCCACGTCCTGGGCTATTCTGATTGTGTTTCCACAATATTGAAATTGTTTCTTCCTGGCTGCTTGTAGTATTTTCTCCTTGATCTGGGGATTCTGGAACCTGGCTATAATATTCTGGGAGTTTTCTTTTTGGGATCTTTTTCAGGAGGTGATCTGTGGATTCTTTCAACCTCTATTTTGCCCTCTGGATCTAAAACATCAGGGCAGTTTTCCTTGAGAATTTCTTGAAGGGTGATTTCTAGGTTCTTTCTTTGATCATGGCTTTCAGGTAGTCCAATAATTTTTAAATTGTCTCTCCTGGATCTATTTTCCAGGTCAGTGGTTTTTCCCATGAGATATTTCACATTGCCTTCTAATCTTTCATTTGTTTGGATCTGCTTAACAGCTTCTTGATTTCTCATAAAGTCATTAGCTTCCATTTGCTCCAGTCTAACTCTGAAGGAATGAATCTCCTCAGTGAACTTTTGAGATTCTTTTTCCATCTGGCAAATTCGACTTTTTAAGGCATTCTTCTCCTCATTGCCCTTTTGGGCCTCCTTTGCCATTTGAGTTAGTCTATTTTTTAAGGTGTTGTTTTCCTCAGTCAGGCTGTTGACCCTCATTTCATACTTTCCTGCATCCTTCTCATTTCTCTTTCTAATTTTTCCTCCACTTCTCTTATTTGATTTTTAAAGTCCTTCTTAAGGTCCTCTATGGCCTGCAACCCGCTCATGTTTTCCCCTGGGGCTTTTGGAGCAGGACTTCTGACCTCACAGTCCTTTTCCTGCTCTATGCCCCCAAAATAGGAGTCTAGGGTTGCATTTTTCTGTTTCCTTTGCCTTGGCATGTTGCCACTTAATTACTTGACTTTTGGGCTTGTTGCCACACTATGGCTTTAAGGCCAGATAGAGGAATTTTCGTCCCGAACGTGTGGGGGGCAACTTCCGTTTCTGGCAAGCTGTAAACCCACCCACGACTTCCACCGTAGATCACAATCCAGATCCAGGGAGGTTAAAGCAAGAGCGATTACCCCCTAAGACTGATCGCTGGATCTCCCCACGATTTGTAGGCTGGGAGCTGGATATGCCTCTGAAAACTACAAAATGGAGTGTCTCCTCAGTGGCTTCTAGCCCCTAGGGGAGGGAGCTGACGCATTCCCCAAATACAGGTCCCAAAGTCCATAGGACACTAACCTCTTACTTTGTCCTAGGCAAGTCTATGTTGATAATTTTGGCTTCTCCACAGTTCCTGGTGTTCTGGGGTTCCTCCAGCCGGCTGCTGGCCCTGCCGCCCTGGGGCTAAAACCTTGGCTCACGTGGACCTGGGCTCGGCTCGGCTCCTGCACTCTGCACGCTGCGGGCTCCCAGACCACTGCGCTGGTCCTTCCTGCAGGGTGCTGGGCTGTCCTCAGCGGGAGGTTAGCTTCTCTGTGTCGTTCTGTGGGTGCTGGGGCTCCAGAAGATTTTCAGAGTCCTTTTTTACATAGTTTGTGGAGAATCTGGGGGCAGAGAGGCTTGGATGATCTGTTTCTACTCCGCCATCTTGGCTCCGCCCCCCCCTTCCCTTAAATTTTAAGTTCTTTTTGATTTGTTTTAGTGAATGATGTTGATGTTGGTGGTTAGAATGTCTAAGGTATGAAGGCATAAAGGAGAATTCAGTTTAACAGCCTTATTAAGAACTATGTGCTGCTGTTATGCACAAGGAATGTAGACACTGGATAAAAAAAACAAAAACCAAAATGAAAACTAGTTCCTCTCTTCAAGGAGTTTATATTCTACTTGGTTAAGGAAAAGAGTAATTAGCTCTTTGTCAATAATACAAAGAAGGATTTACTGTCATCAGTATAACTAGCGTTTTTTAAAAAGTTGACAAAGTTACTATTTTGTGTGGAGAAAATGAAGAAAGTGTATTTGGTATTAAATTAATGACTTCACCATTTATAGTAGACCACATCTGAGGTTCTTTTATGCGAACTAATTTAATGATTCTATAATTATCACTTAAATAAAGTTCATTGAAAACAGCTCAATAAAGCACCATTTCCACAGGCAAAAAATAATGACAGTGATATTATTAATAATGACTGTGATATTCACTGTAATGCGATTTAACTGATAAATTTTCCCTATAAGATTAGTTGTAATGTTAATCTGGCAAGATCAGTAATTTTTCTACTATTTTCATTCTAGGGAGGCCTATTCTTCTAGGGAGAGAAAAAAAAAAACCATATAAACCATAGTTTGAAAATGTCAGTGCTAAGATTATAGCTAGACCATGGTAGGGAATTTAAAACTGAGCTTATAAAGTAAATGAAAACTCTGTAACTTCATTTATTCTGTCATACACCACATCACCTAAACTAGCAATGTTCCTTTACCCTTATTATTCTTCAGAAGATAGACATTGCTCATATGTTAAGCTCCCTTTAAGCCATATTCATAGATTGAAAAATATAGCTCAACTTCTCTCCCCTGGGTATTTATACTATTAACTGGGCTAGGCTGTCATCTCTATCTCTCTCTCCCTCTCTCTGAGTCTCTGTCTGTCTGGCTATCTCTCTCTCACACACACAATCTTTGTTCACACCACAAATGGAATAATGGAATACTTTATTCTGAAACTGGCACTGTTTTAGGAAGGATGTTAGAACTCACCTACAGGAAAATGAATATAATGATGAAAATATTTGGAAACATTCCATGATGGATCCACTGAAAATTAGATTACATAAAATATTTATTAAGCACTTACTATGTGCTAAGCACTTTTCTAAGTGCTAAGAATACAATTAAAAGCCTGAAGAAAACCCGCACTTCCTTTTTCCTCCATCTTGGAGCTGTGGAGGCCTGCTGGAAACAGGACTTCTAGAACATTAAAATGTCTGGAAGACTGTGGTCCAAGGCCATTTTTGCTGGCTACAAGAGAGGCTTACAAAACCAGAGGGAACATACTGCTCTTTTGAAAATTGAAGGCGTCTATGCATGGGATGAAACCGAATTCTATTTGGGAAAGAGATGTGCTTATGTATACAAAGCCAAAAACAACACAGTAACACCTGGTGGGAAACCAAACAGAACAAGAGTTATCTGGGGGAAAGTTACTCAGGCCCATGGAAATAGTGGAATGGTTTGAGCCAAGTTCAGAAGCAATCTTCCTGCCACAAGGCCATTGAACACAGGATCTGAGTGATGCTCTATCCCTCAAGGATCTAGAATATGAAAACTGATTAAATAAAATTACACATTTTTTGCAAATGTATATTTTGTTTTGAATGCCTTTTTCCTATTCAAGGTCTGTTTATTTGGTGTTTTAAAATAAATATTTACTGATCTCTTGCTTTTACATAAAAAAAAGGCAGAAGAAAGACAGTCCCTTCCCCCAAGTATCTTACATTCAAATAGAGGAATTTTGTTGTTCAGTCTTTTCAGACTCTATGTGAACCCACAGACTTTGTCCATGTGGTTTTCACATTGCCTTCTATATTTTTTTTCATTTGTTTGAATCTGTTTTATAGTATCTTTATTTCTCATAAAGTCTTTAGCTTCCATTTGCTCCAATCTAATTTTTGAAGGAATTATTCTCTTCTGTGAGTTTTTGAAATTCCTTTTCCATCTGGCCAACTCAATTTTTTAAGGTATTCTTCTCCTCATTGGCTTTTTGGACTTCTTCTGCCATTTGAGTTAGCTTATTTTTAAAGTGTTATTTGCTTCAGTATTGTGGGGGTCTCCTTTAGCAGGCGGTTGACTTACTTTTCATGATTTTCTTGCATCATTCTCATTTCTCTTCCCAATTTTTTCTCCACTTTTCTTATTTGAGTTTCAAAATTCTTCTTGAGTTCCTCCATGGCCAGTAACCAGTTCATATTTTTCTTGGAAGCTTGTGATGCAAAAGTTTTGCCTTTTCTTACTTCTTCTGGTTCCATATTTTGACCCTTTTTGTCCCCCAAAAAAGGATTCTATGGTCTGATTGCACTTTCTTTGCTTGTTCATCTTGCCAGCCAATTACTTTACTTTTGAGCTCTTTGCCATGGTAGAACTCTGCTTACAGAGTTAAACTGTTAGGGTTTTCTCAAATGTTGTCAGAGGTCTGGGGAGGGAAGACACCCACTCTACAGGCACCACAAGCTCTGGCACACTGTTGTTCCTCACCCCAGGACCACCACTTAAGACTGTGACCCAGATCCAAGTAAGTCAAAACAAGAGCAATTACACTCTGAATAGTTGCTTGGTCCCCTTACAATCTGCAGGCCAGGAGCTCCAGAGGCAGCCATGTGGTAGTAGTGGCAGCCACCACACCTCTGCCCCCTCTTCCCCTGGGAGCAGGGGCCAGACTGAGTTCTTTTGTCATCCAGTTCCAAAAGGGTTCCCCACTGAACTTTTACTTTCTCTCTGGCTTTTATGTGTTAAGAAGTCTGGAAACTGCCACAGCTGCCAGTGATTCACTCTTCTGAAGTTTGCTCTGGCCAGTGTGTGCCACTGGTTGGGGCCACCCTGGGCCTGTGTGGCTCACACAGGACTGCACTTGGCTCCCAGCTTGGTGTGAAAGACTGCCAGGCTGCCTTCAGCAGGAGATTTGTTTCACTCTGTCACTTTGTGGGTTCTGTAGCTCTAAAATTTGTCTAGAATCATATTTTACAGGTATTGGAGGTGGTTGGAGCAGGAGCTCAGCCAAGTTCCTGCTTTTACTCCACCATCTTGGCTTTACCTCTCCATGTGGTTTTCATAACAAAGATACTGCACTGTTTTGGCATTTCATTCTCCAATGTGTGTATTTTACAGATGAGGAAATGAAGTAAATAGGGTTTAAATGATTTGCCCAGGGTCACAAAGCTACTAAATATCTGTGACCATATCAGAACTCAGAAGTTTCTGACTCCAGACCTAATGTTCTATTCACCCCAATACTGAGAGGCTAGTATATAAAACACTGAGATGTATTTGAAATGAGCTTCGCTGGCATAGGTGTTTCTTCAAATGGAGTTTCTCTGGAGGAACTCATCAATTGAAGAAGGAAGCACTAGGGATGGAAATATGTATATCATGAGCAGGCCCTTGGACTGGAAGTGAAAAAGTAGTACTAGAAGTAGATGATTTAGCTTACAGAAAGTATGACTTAAAGGTTTTTAACATTTTTTGTGTCATGGGACCATTTTGATGTCTGATGAAACCTAAGAATATATTTAAAAGCATAAAGTAAAATACACGGGATTATAAAAAAAGGAAAATATATTGAAAGGTATTTGTCAAAATATAAATAAAAAATAAATTTGGGCTACACTAATACATCTACTCAGCTTTATAACTAGAGTTATTTTTTTAAAACAAATTCTTTATTAATTTCTGGTTTACATCATTCATTTCCACCAGATTTTGAGTTATAATTTTCCCCCCATTTTTTCCCTACCCACCACCCCAGAATAGCAGTCCCACAGGATATCCCCTCATCCAATCTGCTCTCTCCCTTATCTTCTCCTATAACCCCCAAACTAGAGTTATTTCAAAGTAGTGATGATTATAAACTATATTTTGAGATATTTGCCATAACTATAATGTGATGTGAAAATATCTATTATTTCTGTTGGTGACAACGTCACAGGTACTGTTAATATTACTGTGATTTGTTAACTATATTCATAATTGAAACTGTTAGAGGTCAGTAAAAAATAAAGATAACAGTTTCTTTTTTTCCCATTCAAGCTGTCAGACCCTCCAAAATCCATTAATTTAGGGAAATAAATAGTTTGAAGACTATCATATAACAGAAAGCTTAGACTTGTTCTACATTGAAATTATTAAAACTTGCCCTTTATTTTGCCCTTCCCTTTCCCCAAACTGCTAGGCAACCAAAAAAGATAATTTTCAATAAGTATTGTTTAAAAATAAAGGTTTTGGGGCGGCTAGGTGGCGCAATGAGTAAGAGCGCTGGCCTTGGAGTTGGGATGACCCGAGATCGAATCCGACCTCAGAAAATGAGCACCCACACACAAATAATGACTAGCCATGTAACCTTGAGCAAGTTACTTAACCCCAATTGCTTAAAAAAAAAAATAAAGGTTTTGATTATTTGCCTTTGCTAGCCCTCATTATGTGTCAAGCTTTTCTTTGCAACCTATTCTACCAGTACTCTTCTAGAGAAATGTCTCTTCCAGACAAACCAGTTTACTAATGGCCTACAAGTATATTTATCATATTTCCAAATCAAACTCTTTTATTTTTTCATCTTTCTGGGAAAACTCTATTCCTCCATGTTCATCAGAAAAATAAACATTAGATTAAAAAAAGAGCTTGGGTTTTTATGACTCTTTGGTTGATTGCTAGCACAGTGCTCTGGACATATTAGTTGAACAATATTTATTGACTAAAGGGTGCAGATTATACCTGTCTTTGGGGTGGGACATGATCTGAGGAGGTATGAGTTACAGAGATGATTTTATCTTGCAGAATGATGAGTTTCTGGAGATCATGAAATTCAGAAGCAAAGTCAAGTGGGAAATGATGATGTGAATTCCCTGAGTGCCTTCCTCAAACAGAGTGTCTGGCAGGAGTTATCATGTTTACCATTTGCCCTTTCCAACCTTCCAGAGGGCAGTGACTGCAAAAAAGGTATTTTAATCAATGAATTCACATTACAACATGATGAGTTTCTGGAGATGATGAAATGCAGGAATACAACCAGATAGAAAAAGAAGATAACGCTCTTAACTTAGGTTAACAGTGACAGTAGCTAGCCATAGCTGGGCACATTCCTGATCACCCCTAATCATACACATGAAGAAAAATAACAATATCTTGAAAGATAAAGGACAACTAAATATTAGTAGAATTTCGAAAAAAAAAATATTCTCTGAACAAAGATTGATAAAGCAGCCAAGTTACATTGGTAATAACAGTGAATTAAGAGCTTGAGGGAGAATTTTCCAAAATAAAAGGCCCCTTTTTCTTGAGCTGCAATTTGTTGTGGATGCAAATGGTCAAACTGTTACTCATTTAAAGGCTTCCATAATTAGGCTGCCAGTAAGGAAATAAAAGAGTGAGATGGGTAAAAGGTCCTCAAAAATGTGGCTCTGAAATTCAATAAAGCATGGAAATTTTTGGTTAAGGAATGTCACTGCAATTTGGTCACAACAGAGTGCAATTTCATAAAATGAAATAAAGCCTTCCTTTATAATGAGATATTGATGAGGTTAATCCTCACCTGAAAATCTGCACACCTCTGAATTTACTATAAAAATCCTAAAGCTTTATTATAAAATAAATGTTTGCTTAAACCTTTAGCTGTATAATAATTTTTTAAATGTTTCTTTCAATGGAATATTTCTATCAAATGAGTTATGTTGAAAGTGCTCTAATAAAAGCAACAAAGACCTAGTACTACATTCACTTAGCTTAACATTCTAGACTTTGAATTCAATATGAAGGCAAAGGCTGTATTCCTTTCAAATTCTCACCACTAAGTATACACACATATGCTTGGTACAGATTTTGCTGTGGATACTGAGACATGTTACCATGTTTATTCCTATGATATAAATATGCATCAATGTTTTAAAAATTATTTTGGAACACCTAAAAATTAAACAGATTAGAAATCCTTCATCAGTGGTTTCCTTGGTATAAATTCTCATTCTACTGGTGCACAATGAAATCACTCAACAAACACTGGCTGTGGCCAAAGAATTCATCACCCTGCAGTCACTCAAATGATTAACTTTCCAAATATTTAGCAAGGCTGATCTTTCCTTGACAAACATACAGTCGATCATGGAAATATGCGAAAGAGTAAATAGCTGAGGTCAAAAGAAGATTCTAGAGATGAGAAAAAGCCCATTCCTTACTGAAATAGAAATCTTGGACTTCATTTTATACTTATTTGAATACTTAAAAGAGTTATAATTTGGTTATTCTAAATGTGATTAAGCTAATGTGGTTACTATCTCTACCAATGCAGATTTCATCTCCCCCATTGTAATGGAAATGCAAATTTAAATATCTCCCTTGCCCCTAGGCCCTTTGGTAGGCTTAAGAGATTCTGAGAACTTTCCTTGATTTGAAAGTATACTCTGTCCCCAATAGCCTGAATGTGGTCACATGGAGCCTAAGGCAGGAGGCTTGGTTTTCAGGAATGCCCACACCTTGATGCTGTGTGATTGGGCAGTGGATCAAGACATCAAGACGGTGGTTACTTTCTCTGACCCAGGAGAAGGCTATATAATCCCTGATGTGAGGCTCACTTTGAGAAGTGTTGTGTGATTTGACCAGATGAGACTCTGGGTAGCCATTGAGAGCCCCCTGGCTTTGAAAACCCAGATGTTGATGCTTCCCTCTCTGGTAACTGTGACTTGATATGGTTGGTTGGACAAGTTGGAAGCCTGTCTGCTTGATATGTTTCTTTGTCTTGTAACTTCTGTCTGTATACTCTGAAGTTCAGGGTGCTGAACTTTTTCCCCTGAACTAGGTAAATGATATATGTTTGATTGATAAAAGTAAGCTTGTTAACCCATTTTGAGTTGCTTTCCTTTAGAAAAGCAGATCTAAGAACCTGTGTTGGCAGCCACCCTGGGGATGCTGGGGTGCTTGCTGCCACACCCACTTAAGAAATGATATAGTGAAAAAAGGTCATTGACTTGGTGATGAATATGTCTGTGCTTAGCCAAGCTAGTTCTTAAATGATGGATATACATCCCATCCCCTGGGTGGTACTTGAAGTACCACCTATATTCTACATTAGTAGAATCTTTCAGAGTTTGTATCCCCCTGTAATTGTCTAAGTATGAATTATTATGGGTCACCTAAATGGCGCAATGGATAGAGCCCTGGCCCTGAAGTCAGGAGAACCCAAGTTCAAATTTGGCCTCAGATGTTAGCTGTAATACCCTGGGCAAGTAATTTATCCCCAATTGCCTCAAAAAATGCATTAGTACCTTTAGAACACAATGAGTCATTCTATCTTTGGCCAGATCTTTTTTTTTCTTTCTATAATTAGTGTTTTCAACCTTGGGTCTGTGATCTTGGTTAATAGAGCTAGGATATAGATATAGTATATAAGATAGACAGACATATAGATATGTAGATAGATATGATATATAGATGATACAGTTATAAACAAAGATTAAGAAATATATAGCTATGGATATAATTTCAAGTCCAGATATAGATGTGGATATGGATAAATGGACAGATAGGTAGATAAATATGTACACGTTGATATGTGTATTTTAATAGCATTTGCTTCCTTGTTAATCCTGTCGATTTTATTTTATGGATATAAAATATTATTCTGAGAAGTGATCCGTAGGTATCACGAGGAATTCGTGACATAAAGAGGTTCAGAAACCCTGCTCTATAGAGAAGTTAGATATTGCTAAGGAAGAGAACTCAAGAATAGGATTTTCATCACAAATATTAAAATTACTTGAATGGTATAGGTGGTACTTAAGGATGACCTGTAAAAATTATGATGATGTGAGATAGAGGATATGGACACAGTGTGGGGCAGGGTGGGGGCAATCAGAAAGCCGTGCTAGCTGACATTTATATGGTCCTTCAATATCTGCAAAACCTTTCCATGAAACATCTCATTTGATGCTTTTAGTAACTCCTTAATTTATTATGCTCATTTTATGAATGAGAAAACCGGAGGCCTAGCAAGATTAAGGACATAGCCAAAGTTCTCAAAGCTAGTGTCTAAGGCAGGCTCCAAGTCTAGTACAGTAGCTGTTATACTATGCCTCCAGGTCATAAGAAGTATCTACTGGCTAATCATTAAAGGAAAGCCATACTGGACAATATATTATTGACATTTTTGCCTCCCAAGGCTCTTAATTCTTAAGCCAGGACTAGATTCATGATTAGTTCGCTTCTGATCTTGGCTTTTCATCACCATTCTCATCTTCATTATCTTCTTCATCACATTTATTTAACATTTTGTGGTTTACAAAACACTTTACATATGTAATTTCATTTGATTTTTCACATTAACCCTTTACAGTAGGTGCTAACTTTATCCCCATTTTACAGATAGCGAAACTAAGACTCAAAAAGGTTAACTGACATGACTAGGGACATTCAGCCAGTAATGGTCTATGAAAAGTGTTAATAGCTGTTCCACTTAGTCTCTCCCATTTGATCTGTATCTGAATGGGGGTTTTCTATAGCAGTGAAAGCACAGGCTCAGCCCTTATTCCA
This sequence comes from Gymnobelideus leadbeateri, assembly GCA_011680675.1. NCBI lineage: Eukaryota > Metazoa > Chordata > Mammalia > Diprotodontia > Petauridae > Gymnobelideus > Gymnobelideus leadbeateri. The sequence continues at coordinate 15,586 of WOXC01008759.1, read as the reverse complement.
TTACTTTATTCCCCTTACCTGCAACTCCTCTCCCAATAAATTTTGGGCCCAACATTGTCTGCCAAATCTAAGATTTCTAAATCCCTGCCTTTCCTTCTTACTGAGATCTTCTATGTTCTGGTTTCTTTTATATTAAGAAGGTCAAGATTGACATGATTCAGTTCATTCAGTAATGTCTATTCAATTCTCATTAGAAATATATCCAGAAGACCATCAGTTAAGTTAAAAAAAAAAAAAGATCTAAAAACTGTGATACTTAGTACCCTCTATCCCATGGCAGTCTCTCTGCCACTGTCACTGCTAGCAGAAGTGGAAGGGGACAAAACAAAACTAAGTACCATTTCAAGTTTTACCTTGTTTCATGTGACCCAGGGGCCAAAGAATACATTGCCAAGTGGTTAGGTGACTAGTAAGGAACCTCCCATTATGTCAGCCAAATGGGTAGCCATGGAAGGAGGGGTATTAGACTTTTTGTACTTGCAGAAGGCAGAGCAACGAACCTTTAAGAAGAAGTTACAGGTAGACTGATTTCATCTCAAAATAAATGAAAATCTTAAGATTTGAACTGTGTAAAACGGAAATGGCTACCTTCAACATACTAATCATTTATTCAGCACCTATTAAGTGCTAGAAATTGACCCAGTTCCTAGGAATACAAAGATAAAAAGGAAATTGTTCAAGTCCCAAATAAGTTTACTTCTATTCTCTTAGGGAGGCAGAGGGTACATATGGGAGTGCAAATTAAATATATATAAAATAAATCCAAGATAATTTGGGGATGACGGAAGCCCTAAAAGTTTCCCCTAACAGAGACAGTAAGGGACCAACATTATAGAAAAGGTGGATCTTGAGCTGAGTTTTGAAGGAAACCAGGGGTTCTAAGAGGTGGAGACAAAAGAAAGAAGGCATTCCAAGTGGTGGGGGAAGGAAGAGGGGGTGGGTAAAGCCTATACACAGGCTCAGTAATGGGCTTTGATCATTAGGCAATTATTATTCACCAATCCACTATGGCATATTATAATTACATCTATTTTATAAATTGAGAAAAATAGCTGAGAGGAGATAAATCAACCCATCTCATGTACAATATTTGTGGAAGAACCTCATTTTTAGATTTTCAGATCTGTCCATTTCACAGCATTTTGCTAGAGAGGAGACTTTTTCTAGTGATCAAAATCACACCCTTGGTCTGTTCCTTAAATAATATATAATATTTTGATTAGAGGGAAGGTAGGAATGGTTATTTCAGGAATATAGGATTAGATGAGCAAAATATACAAACAAAATATAAGTTGAAGATAGATTTTGGGGAAGTATCAGTCTAATTAGAGCTGAAGGTTTATGCTAAGGCAGGAGGAGGAGATAAGTTCAAAAAAAGAGTTTCCAACCAAATTATGGCAATTCTTGAATACCAACCTAATGAATCTGACACTGGGAAACTTGAAAATGTTTAATCAACTCAGTGATGTAATAATTATGATATTTAAAATAGATAAACCCGGGGTGGTGAGGTGGCACAGTGAATAGAGTACTGACCCTGGAGTCAGGAGGACCTGAGTTCAAATCCAACCTCAGATACTTAACACTTACTAGCTGTGTGACCTCAGACAAGTTACTTGACCCCAAGTGTCCTGTATTTCCCCCTCCAAAAAGAAAAAAAAGAAGAAGACATAAATCTGTTGGCAGTATACAGCAGAATAGCTTAGAAATCAGTCAAAAATTTAAATGTCTATTACATGCCAGGCACTGTACACTGGGAACAGAGTCAGGCAAAAGTCAGTTCCCACTCTCAATGTACTTGGTCTAATGGGGGAGACAACATATAAACAACTGGGACAGGGAAATAAGTATAGAAGTTATTTCTGTATTCTTGTGAAGAAGTGAGAAAATGGCCAAAAGCATATGAATTGGTCAGATTGTGACATGCAACTAGATAGGGGATCATCATATTCACCCATCAATATGTATATCTTGGGCATAAGCTACAAATGGATAAAGAGCTAGAACCAGAACTGATTAGGAGTTGGAGAACAGGATGAATTGCATATAAGGAAAATTCAGTTTGTTCAGTGATCACAAACTGCAGACCATTAAAGTCCTTCTCAATGTTAATGCTCTCCCAGTGATGCTATATGGCTCTCCTGTTCAAGAAGATCTATTGGCTCCCTACTGACTCTAAAAAACAAACAAACAAACAAACAAAAACTTATCTATTCAACATTTAAGGTCCTGGATGATTTATTTTCTCAAGCCTCCCTCTACAGGCTGTTCACATCGCTCTCAACACTACAAGTTTTGCTCTGGCCACATTGGACTACTTGCTGATCCCTGTTACTGCAGAGTGTGTGTGTGTGTGTGTGTGTGTGTGTGTGTGTGTGTGTGTGTGTGTAACTGAGAGAAAGACAGAGACAGAGAGAGATACACACAGAAAGATAGAGACAGAAGAGAGGAGAGAAGGAGGGAGGGGAAAGGAAAGAAGAAGAGAAGAGGGCATTTTTGACATCTTACTATGTTTCAGGCACTGTGATAAGCATTGAGGATACAAATATAAGAAAGCAAGATGGTACTTCACCTTGAGGAGTTTACATTGTATTGGACTGAGACAATATAATAACAGGGTGTTGGAAAGAGGAGATGGTGGGCAAATGGTTATATGGTGTAAAGATGATTGGGAAATATGAGGGAGGCCTGGTTACAGGAAACATGAGACAAAAATTCACCTAAGACAGGTAGGAGAGGCAGAGCCAAGATGGGGGAATGAAAAAAAGGGACTCACCTGAGATCTCCCATAAATTCCTTCACATGACTCTAAAAAGTGAATCTGAACAAATTTTAGAGTGGCAGAATCTACTAGGAGACATAGGGTGGCAAATTTCTAGCCCAGGACAATGCAGAAAGTCAACAGGTAGGATCTGTTGTGCCAGGCAAGGGGTGTGCAGAGCACAGAGAGTGCAGGCTATACCAGCACAGACTCGACCCACAACGGAATCACACAGCAGTGGCGATTCCCAAACCTCTTAGCATAGGACAGTGGTCTGTCATAGCTGGGTGAGAGACAAGTTCAGGGCCTGCGGTAGCAGGCAATAGCTACTCCTGGGGTTATCAATCCACAGACTGGATGTTGAAAGTTACCTTCTTGAACTTCCATAAGCCAAGATGGCAGAGTAAACCATAAGTGCTCCCATTCTCCTCCCCCTGCTTGTTGACCTTGAAAACCTCAGAGAATATTACCCCAGGAAACAGTGGGACCAGTAGAAGGAATACAGCATTCCTTTAGCTTGGGAGGCTAGAGAGATCAACAGGAAGGGTCCCTCTTGCTAAGGCTGAAGGGAACCAGTTCAGAATGGGAGGCATCCCTGCAAGCCCCACCTCAGTGGACCAGTGAGAGCACCTGAGCCCCAGAGTGGTGGAGCCAGCAAGTGACAACACTAGGATTGCCACATGCCTTTGCACAGCCAGGGCAATTGGCAGACACCAGCGCACTCTGGCCACCAGCAGCCGAGCTAGTCTAGCTCTAGCTCAGGGTTGGAGACATGGAGACCTGAAGCAACCAAAACTACCCCTCCACCACATCTCACACTGTGAGCTTCGGTGTAACCCTGGGGAAATGGAGAAAGACCTGGCCTCAGGACACACCAGACAGCTCCAACTCAGCACCAGGTGAGCTACAACATTATATATCCTCTAACTGACAGAACCAGAGGCCACAGCACAGAAAGTCAGTAATCAGGCCCCTAACTACTAGCACAAGAAGCAAGGGTCAGAACTCCCTGTGCCCCAGAAACAGAGATCCATTTTTAATGCCAGGAAATAGGTAATCACAATGGGCAAAAAGCAAATCAGAAAAGAAAAAGACCATAATACCCTCCTGTGGAAACTGGGAAGAGTTCAGAAGAGGATAGCATTGACATTATATCCACATCAAGCCTCAAAAGGGAATATGAACTAGCCTGAAGCCCAAAAAGCATTCTTGGAAGAGCTTAAGAAGAAGGATTTTTAAAGCCAAACTGGAGAGGTAGAAGAAAAATTGACCAATTATTTTAAAAATACAATTGACAAAATGAAAAAAAAATCACTGAAGAGAACAACTCCTTAAAAAGCACAACTGGCCAAACTGAAAAGGAGGTACAAAAATTAAGTGAAGAAAACAATTCATTAAAAATTAGAATTAGACAAGTAGAAGCTAAGGAATCCAAGAATCAGTTAAACAAAATCTAAAGAATGGAAAAAAAGAATAGAAGAAAATATAAAACATTTCATTGGAAAAACAACTAACCTGGAAAACAGATCCAGGAGCGAAAGTCTAAGAATTATTGGCCCACCAGAGAGCCATGATGAAAAAAATAGCCTGGACAGTATCTTCCAAGAAATCATCAAGGAAAACTGCCTCAAGGTCTTAGGACCAGAAAGTAAAATAGTCATTGAAAGAATCTGCTGATCACCTCCTAAAAGAGATCCCAAATTAAAAATGCCAAGGAATATTGTAGCCAAATTCCAGAATCATAAAGCAAAGGAGAAAATACTGCAAGTAGCAAGAAAGAAACAACTCAAATATTGTAGAACTCTTCAAGATCACATAGGACCTTACAGCTTCTACATTAAAAAATCAGAGGGATTAGAATATGATACATCATAAGGTAAAGGAGCTTTGACTACAACCAGAGATCAACTACCCAGCAAAACTGAGCATAATCTTTCTGGCAAGAAGATGAAATTCAATGAAATATGGGACTTCCAGATCTTCTTGATAAAAAGTCCAGAGCTCAATGGAAAATTTGATCTTCAAATACAAGACTCAAGAGAGACATAAAAAGGTAAACAGGAAAAAAAAACTTATTTTTCAACAAAAGCAAACTGTTTATATCCCTATATGGGAGGATGATGCCTGTCAATATTGAGAATGATATATTTATTATGACATTTAAAAGGGATATACATGGATAGAGGGTGTGGGCATAAGTTAACTGATGTGATGATAAAAAAAAAAAACTTAAGGGGTGCAAAGGGATTGTAATGGGAGAAGAGGAAAGGAGGAGGTAGAAAAGGGTAAATTACATCACAAGAAGAGGCACAGAAACCTATTATAGTAGAGGGAAAAAAGGGAGGGAGATGAGCATTGTTTGAACATTATTTTTATAGGTTTTGGTTTAAGGAGTGAATAACATACTCAGTTAAGTACAAGAATCTAACTTGCTCTACAGATAGTAGGAGAGGAAAGGGTAAGAAAAGGGAGGGGGTGGATAGAAAGGAGGGAAGAAGTCAGGGAAAAGGGAAAGAAAAGGCGGGGGCTGATAGAAGGGATGGGAGATTGAGGGGGATGGTGGTCAAAAGCCAGAGCTAGGAGGTCCAAGGGGTTCAATCTCAGGTTCTAAGAGAGGGAGGAGGAGCAAGAAGAGGATAAAGAGAAGGAAGAGGAGGAAGAATATGAGAGCAGGAAGCATGGTACGGAAACTAGATTGCCTAAAATTGGCATGGTATTCATGGCCTGGCACGAGAAGTTGAAAGTTCACTCTCAGGGGGGAGGGATGAGGATGTTAACTGAAGAACAGGCAGCACGGTATGGTGATAGCCAAAGCATGGAGGCCTGGGCAAAATGGAAAGCTAGCCTATGAGAGACACTACCAGTGGTAGTACTGAAGGTTCCAAGTCTTGATTACACAAGTAACCAGTGGTCCCTTCCCCAATCATTTTGCATTTATTTTGTTTATATAGTATATGTTCTTATCCTTGAACATGTTGGATTTCCTTAAGGGAATATAAGCTCCTTGAGGGCATAAGCTGTTTCACTTTGGTCATTACATAGCGCAGTGTCTAGCACTTATCGAGTAATTCATAAATGTTTGCTGACTGATTCTTGGCTATAAATCATAGCATACACCAATCTTTGAAAAACTAATTACAAATAATACAAAGAGCAAGGGAAAGATACATAATAGGAGTAAGTAGACTGTAGCATTGTTTCTATTAACAACATCTTTACAGGTAATGACATAAAATGTTAATAACAATAATTTGAGCTCCATAAGGGCACAGTTGTTTAAGCATTCTTTGTATTGCCAACGAATAGCATAGAACCTGACACCGAGTAAGCACTTAGTGGGTGCTTTCTGATTGGTTTTTGACAGATGTGTATGACCTAAAAAGGATGTGGATCTGTCCTGAACCATGAATAAAAAAGGGAAATGATAATTCATCTTTTGACTCCTGGTGTTTTCTCTCCCTGTCCCCCATGTCTGGGATGCTCTCCCTCCTTCTTCATCTCTGCCTACTAGCTTCCCTTGCTTCCTTTAAATCCCAGCTAAAATCCTATCTTATACAGAAAGCCTTTTCCCAACCCTCTTAGTGTCTTCCTTCTTTTAATTTTTTTTTTGCTCTGTTTATCCTATATATAGCTTATTTGGGGGAGTTAGGTGGTGCAGTGTAGAGTGCCAGGCCTGAAGCCAAAAAGAGTCATCTTCCTCAGTTCAAATATGACCTCAGACATTTGCTAGTTATATGACCCTGGGCAAAGTTATTCAACCCTGTTTGGCTCAATTTTCTCATCTCCTTAAAATGAGCTGGAGAAAGAAATCATAAACCACTCCAATACCTTTGCCACGAAAACCCCAAATGGGGTCATGAAGAGTCAGACATGGCTGAAAATGACTCAACAACAACAAAAAAAATATTTTATTTTTATTTTTATTATTCTGAAACCAATCTGCTGATGGATGAGCCTTTCCACGTTAGCTAGACTGGTCCCCAGGTGAAAGATGCAAAATATGTCCTTCCAGGGCTTGTGATGATTTGGCACAATCATTAAGAGCCCTTCCACATCAGGACTGTGCATCAGAGAAAGATTTATTTGAGGTGCTTTGTATTAAATGAATGAAAAGCTTTTATTATATGCCAACCACTTTACCAAAAGCTAAGGAGACAAATATAAAAGACACTTTTAGGAGTGAGACAACAGATATGGGAAAGTAATAGCTACGAAAGGAATTGTGGTCCTTGAAGTCACAAAGAAGGTAAGTGGAACAAAAGTGAAGTCAATGGATTAATTGGCATGCTTTTTCCAGAGGCAAATATAAGTATTAATGTGATTACAGATCCCAGAACAACGTATGGGAAGTGGGAGAGGTGGAGTGAGAGAGAAGGGAAAATACAAGAGCAGTGGTAAGGTAGAAAATACTTAAGAATGAGGGCATACAATGTCCCATATTCCACAATTTTTAAAAGGGGTTTGTACAAGGGACTACTTAATCAATTTAAGGAGTACTTTTAAAAAACCTATTTAAAAGCAGCTATTCAGAGGAACTTATTTAAAAAAAAAACAATTCTATTAATTGGAACTCATTTTTGCCCAATTATAAATATCTGTGAGGTCATTGTTATCCAATTATAAATATGAATATGGAAAAATAAACACAAATACAAATGCATTACTTGGAAGGCGAGGATTAAATTTTGTATCTTTGGCAATGCCTGTCAGAGTGCCTTGAATATAGTTGGTATTCCATAAATACCTGTTTGAATTGGTCTATTAATTTTTAAGGTTTGTATAACATTGTGTTGGATAAGTATAGTAAAGGAGGAGATAACTTATGGAATTTTTTCACATTTAATTTAATATTTCAATGTATAGAAGAACTAGGATTATGCATAAATGCTTTAGACGGTCAACATTTTTCTAATACCTGTAAGTTGTATTTGTTGTCCCAGCTTGAAATATTAAAGTGCCAGAAAGGAATTTAATTTAAAAATACTCAAATAGTTGACATTACACTACTTCATAATGTTTTTCCCCTACTCCCAATGCCATCACACTGGTGAATTTTAACTTTATTTTCTAAAACCAGGGATATAATGAAATGCTAGATAATATATCTTTCGTGCTTAAATTGCACAAAGAAAGGCTTTCTTATAGAAAACAGTTGGTACACATTCCACCACTGGTACATCTCAAGTACACATGCTCATACAAGTCTGTGGACATAAGTTACTGATTAAGTCAGTAGGCTGCATACACCTATGGACTTCCTTTATGAAACTGGTGCAAGTTAAATTGTTAAAGAACAAATAAGTTTTGTTTGAGTCAGCATGTCGCCTTCTTGTCTAGGCAGAAAAAAAAATGGAGACTGAGACTGTAATCCTTTCAGAATAAAATCCTTAAATACAAACATGATTGCCATTGTAGATTGTTTAATCTAGTGATATTGTATTTCATTTCTGGTTTTGGAGAGGTTTGTTGATTTGACTATTCAGAGTATGGCTTGGTGCTTATCTCAACTGTTTAGATAAGATTTGACTTTGGCAGGTGACAAAATCTTGGGTGTGGAATAAGGGAGGGGAAAGAAAAGGTTGGCTGCTTTCCAAATTATGTTTACTTTAAGCATAGTGTATGGATGAGTAAATAATTTCTAACAACATACTTTACTTTGTGTAAAACATCCACTGTCTCATATTTTTAGTAAACTGGCACTGCAAAATTTCCTTTCTTGGGCACATACACTTCACCTTCTTGCTTTCGTAAACAATGATCAAAAGTTCTCTTAAAAAATAAAAAAGGGAAAATGAATTCACTTTGAATGTAAGGAAGCTAAATTTGAGCTCATGTTTTGACATTGCTTTCTAGTGCATGAACTAGACTGATTATACTATGAGTTTACATTTGATTGAACCTATATTGCTTTATTCTTCTGTAAATATATTTTCAGTAGAATTTTTTTTTTCTTTTTGGAGGGCAATTTGGGTTAAGTAACTTGCCCAAGGTCACACAGCTAGGTTTTTGTTTGTGTGTGTTAAGTGTCTGAGGCCGGATCCAAACTCAGGTCCTTCTGACTCCAGGGCCAGAGCTCTACTCACTGCACCAACTGGCCGCCCCTCGAATTTTCAATAGAATTTGTGAATAGATCATAATGGCTTCTGGCAAAACATTTTTCACCTGACCATAATTTTTCTGAATCTATTCTACTATATACAATCTATTTGAATTTGAAGCTCCAAATGCAAAATTCCAAAATTAAAGATGAAAAAACTTATAGGGCAATCATTCCCATTTAGAAACTATTAAAAATTTTTGCTAAATATGCATTTAAATATCTAACTCACTGTAAAGGGAGAACTTGGGTATGTATACACAAACATATATACTATTTAGAAGGATACAGAGAAAGAGGGAAAGTCATTGACCCACACATGTTTGAATTTTCAAAGATCAAAATTTTAAACCAAATTATACCCCTCTAAAATAAGATTGCCAATATTACTTCTAGTAATCAGTAAGCATTGGGAAGACAAAGATTGAAACTTAGTCACTTTTGTATCTTTGGCAAATCCTGTCAGAGTTGCCCTGCATAAAGTAGGTGCTTCATAAATGCTCGTCTGAAATGATTTATTAATTTGTGGAGTTTGTATAATGATGTGTTGGGGAGTAAAGAAGGGAAAAAGTAGCTTTTTTATTTTTTAAGTCATCTTTAATATTTCAATGTATAGAGGAAACAAGAATATTTGCAAATGCCTTAGCCAGTCTTAATACTTTTCTTATACCCATCCAAGAGTAAAAAATACTAACTTTTTATTGTATACAAATTGAGTCAAATAGACCTCAATCTCTGCTGGGATAGATGCATATATAAGGAAACCTTGGGAAAATCAATATCTGTCTCCCTTATTTTGTTCTCTCCAAAGAGGTCTTCATCTCTTTAAAGCATCCTGGAACTAAAACCATATTTTTCTGTCATTTTTTGTCCACTTCATGAAGTTCAACTTAATTAGCCTCCCAAAAGAATCTTAGACTCTGCCCCTGGGCGTCAGGATCTGATAAATTTAAATTCATCTTGCCTAGAACCAGACCTCCAGGCCTCTTCCTGGCAATCGCCATATCATGACAACATTGAAGTATCTTCTCCCTACCCCATTCTCCTTTATATGTAATTTTTCCCCACTACCTGGTATATAGTGTTTAATACGTGCTCTTCATTCTATCTATCTAGCTATCTAGTTTTAACCCACCAAAAAGTATCAAATTGTCTCATAAATGCATCCCTTAGCCATCAGAGAAACTTTTTTTTTTTGGAGGGCAACTGGGGTTAAGTAACTTGCCCAAGGTCACACAGCTAGGTTTTTGTTTGTGTGTGCATTAAGTGTCTGAGGCCGGATCCGAACTCAGGTCCTTCGGACTCCGGGGCCAATGCTCTACTCACAGTGCCACCTAGCCGCCCGCATCAGAGAAACTTCTTCCCCTCTTTAGTGAATATCAAATAACCTTCCCATCTAGTGGGCCTTTTATATTACTCACAATGCCAATGAAAGGATAGGTCCGGGCTGCTCCTTTATATATATTGTTCCTTGCTGGGCTGATCTCTTTATGATGATCAAGGTCAAGGTCCTTGGGTTTTCTCTCAGACTTCCTGTCAAATATCTGTGACTCATTGATCCCTAATGTCTATTGTTCCCTAAAGTGTCATTCTCTCTAATACCAGCAAGGATAAGGACAACAATCTTGTTTCTCCCCCACTAAGGCACTGTTGACATAGCAACATGCCCATCTGTCACCAACTCCATAATGCACATGTTCACCACAGGGGGGATATGAATGCACAAGCCACTTGCCAGGTCCTGTGCACAGTGGCTCCTTCTTTCTTCTTCATGGATTGTAACGATCTCTTCTCTTGCATCTGCCTGGATTCTTCCAACCAGTGATGGGCAGGGAATGCAGAGGAAGATTTTGCTTGTTTTTCAGGAAGAACCAGGACACTGATTTTATGGTCCACCTGCCATGATGCCATCACATACACACCATTTACAATAGCTAACTATATCTAATAAATGCTACCTGAATGAAAATTCAACAAAATTCAACTCACTTCAATAAATATCTACTGAGTACCTAATATTTCAAGGCAGTGTCTTAGACCTAAGAGTATTAGTTAGACTTAAGTTAGACCTAAGAGTTTCAACTTCACCAAGTTGAAACAGTCCCTGTGATGAAGGAGCTTCCATTGTACTAGCCTGAGTGGGGCCCCTCTAGGTCCTCAAGTATGGACCTTTGACTGAATCCATTGGATTCAAGAATACCACATAAACTCAGATAATTAAAATCAAGATAATCTGAATAGGAAGACAGTGTTAGTAAGTGGATGGGGAGAATATTGGAGTGGATTGTCAAGAAACGTTTTGAATAGGAAATTATTCCTGAACAAAGAGGGCATAGGAACAAAAGATTATAAGCAGTGGTGTTGTGATAAGAGTTTATTTCACATATAAATACAATCTGTGCAATGGAAAGGTAGAAAGAGGGTCAATAGAATGTCACTTTCAAGGATACACTAGTAGGCTGGCCTAACTGAAATGTACAGAACATAGAGGGAATACAACAAACTGAAAAAAAAAAAAGATAGATGGAGGCAGATTATGGAGGACTTCAAATTCCAGCATAGAGATTTTCTGTTTTATCCTAGATCCAATGCAGGACCACTAAGTACTTTGAGTAGATAAATGTTATGGCCAGGTATATATTCTAAGAATATAAATTTGTCAGCTATATGGAGAACTTTTCTGTATTCCACAGACTTAAAGACCTGTGAAGATTCAAACAATTTCTAAAGCATTAAAGAAACTGACTGTAGGTTCATTTGTTAATCTTAAATATTTTAAATATATTTACTATTTTTTCTTTTGGGATGTATGTATGCATCAGAGATTACATGATACTGTGTTTTATTTCCATTTTCCCCTTTTGCTTCAAGCAGAGATAGGAAAAAATGTATTTGACTCTCCCATGCCAGGGTGCCAAAATCAAAAGCTCATTTTCTCTTCCAAAATTCCTTTCTGGCAATAAATAAAACATTTAAAAAGGTTTGAATAGCAGTTAGCCTACCTCCACAAACTCCCTAGATTTCATCATATTTCAACACGTTAAGCCTTTCACTCAATATTCTGAAATTACTACTTAGGAGAGCTACAGATGCTCAAAAAGTGACATAATATTCTTGTGATATTCAGTCCATGATCTAAGTGTGGTAGGATTATGGAAATATGCAACTCCAGAGATTTTTGGCCAAGATAACTGACAAATGACACTGAACTGCCAATTCAAATTGCTTAAACTATATGTGAGACATCATTGTAAATTAAGATATAAGTTTCAAGATTGTGAATAATGTTGAACAAAATTAAACCTATGCAGCCTAGGTAAAGATGGTGCTTCAAAGTAAACCAGTATGACTAATTCCAAAATTCAAAGTAGTATAGCAAACTTCAGCCTCGAAAGGAATGAAGAACTAATAATTGCATGGTGGTAATTTTTGAATATTAAAAATATAATTTTGAAGAATATAAGTGTGACAACCTCTGGCAGGTGTTACCTGGCCACCAAACCCCCTGACATTTGTAATTCTTCCCAGTTGGTGAAAAGAAAATCTTAGTCCTTGGACTTGGGTAGCTCTTGGACTTGTTCCTTGGGTAGCAGAGATTTTCACACAGTGAAGGCAGGTGTTTTGAGACTTGTAATAGTCCGCGTGAGAAGTGATGAGGGCTGGAAGTAAAGTTTTCACTGTCTGAATGGAGAAAACTGGACTTCTATGAGAGATGATATGAAGATAGGAAAGACAAAATTTGACAGAGGTGGTGGCCATGCTTTAGCAGCAATGCTACTGTGCCAGAAGTCATAATCTATCATATGTGTAGTTCCCTTTTTTAGAACATGAGACATGACTTCTAAATGGACAAGCTAGGAGGTATGTGGCTGTGTTTTTACCACTAGTATTCTGATAGTAGCTGAATTACTACTATTTAGTTCAGTAGATAGTAGCAAGAGCAATAAGAGAAACCAACCAGATGAAGAACTGGTGGGGTTTGCCCTGCCCCAGTCTTACTTCTTCTTAATTATGTCATTTTAATATTTATTCTGTTCAAAGATATTTTCTGGATGGAATATTTATTATAAACACATGCATCTAAACCTGTCTTTGTGCTGACAGGTTTTTTTTTCTTTGTTTGCAACAGGAGTGTACAATGGAAAGTCTTAGGGCACAATGGGAGTCACTCAAGAGAAAGGGATATTTCCTGGGACAAGGCCAGGGGCTATGATAATAGACTATTTTTAGAGTTTTTCTATTCTAACTGGGAAAATAAGCACAAGTTATTTCATAACCAACCTCCTATGTGCAAAATAATTCTGAATAAAGGCTATGTTTTTGTCTTCATAGACTCAAGCCAAAGTTACATAATGATATACAAATTTTAGAATTACAGATTCTTTTTTAATTTTTAGCAGACTAAAAATCTAAAACACCACATGGACAGTAAAACCACATCTATTTTCTTGCCCATCTTTTTGCCAGATATATGTGATCAACAGTATATTGGACTCATAGTTGCAATCATGGGATCATAGATTTAGCATAAGAAAATTTAGATGTTAAACAGTTCAACCACTATATTTTACAGATGAGGAATCTAAACACTAAGGTAAGAAGAGATAGTTGTTGTTCAGTCATTTCAGTTGTGTCTGATCTGTAACCTGTTTTGGGGTTTTCTTGGAAAAGATATTAGAGTGGTTTGCCATGTCCTTCTCCAGTTAATTTTACAGATTAGGAAACTGAGGCAAGCAAAGTTAAGTGACTTGACCAGGTCACACAGCTAGTAAGTGTCTGAGAACAGATTTGAACTCAGGAAGATGGTTCTTCCTGACTCCAGGCCTATCTATCCACCATGCTACCTACAAGCCCTAAGAAGTGATTTGCCCAAGGACAAAATACTACTAAATATCAATACTTAGATTTAAACCAAGGTACTTGTTTTCCAAATCTAGCCCCCTCTCTTACACCATAAGGAAGATATGAAGTCAAATCCTACCTCCTATACTTATTGGTCTTGTGACTCTCACTCACTCCGTATATTCTAACCTTTGACAGATAATGCCAATTCTATATTTGCTGCATCTATCATATAAATTCACATCTTTTGGCTCACACAACCACCATACTATTTTAGAACTCCAACACTTTTCACCTGGACTACTTCAATAGCTTTCTAATTAGTCTCCTTACTTCAAGGTTCTAGACCAACCTTCATTGAGCTGCTGAAGTGATTTTCTTAATGATTTCCTAATAATTAGGGGAAAAGAAAAAGAACTTGTATGTTCTAAAATATTTATAGCAACTCTTAGCAGCTCTCTTTGTGATGGCAAAAATTGGAAATTGTAGGGATGTCCATCAATTTGGGAATGACTGTACATGTTGTAGTATGTGACTGTGACAGAATACTACTATGTTATAAGAAATGATGAGCTCAACATTCTTAGAAAAAACATGGGAAGACTTGCACAAAATAATTAAGAGTGAAATGAGTAGAACCAAGAGAACACTGTATACAATAACAGCAATAATGTTTTAAGAATGATTTTAAGAGGCAGAGCCAAGATGGTAGAGTAGTAACAGGACTTCCATGGCACTCCAGCCCACACCACTTCAAATTTGTGTAAAAGGAGACTGTGAACACACTCTGGAGCTACAGAACCCATAAAATGACACAGAAAAGCTAACCTCCTGCTGAGGAGAGCCCAGCAGCCCAGCAGGGAGCGGCCAGCACAGCACTCTGGATGCTCTGCACAGGCCTACTTGAGCCTAAAGTTTTAGCCCCAGGATGGCTGGATCAGCAGCCAGCTAGAGGGACTCCAGAACACCAGCACCTGTGATATTTCCGGAATTACCAACACATAGATGCCATGGACAAAATGAGAGGTTAGTGCAGTATGGACTTTGGAACTCATTAGTGGGGAGAGCACTTTGGCCTCTTTCCCTGGGGGCGAGAAGCTGATGAGACTCTTCAGTGCAGCCACAAACACACACGGCAGCTTCAGTGCCTGGTCTGGGGGATCTAGCAATCAGTCTGGGGGGTAATTGCTCTTGCTTTAACCTTCTTGGATCTGGATTGTGGTCTGGGGTGGAGGTTCTGGGGTATGTGACCAGCTTGCCAGAGCATGTGGAGGCTTCAGAAAGGGCACCCAACAAATACCTCCAGTAGCTGAGAAAATGCTATCTTTTGGGATGGAAGCTCCCCTGGCTGGTGGCAGAGTCCTACTGTGGCAACAAACCCAAAAGTCAGGTAATTGAGTGACAACATGCTTAGGCAAATGAAACAAAATAAACAGAAAAATTCAACATTAGACTCCTATTTTGGGGGCAAAGAGGATCAAAGCATGGAATAGGAGGAGGACCGTGAGGTAAGAACTCCTGCACCAAAAGCCCCAAATGAAAATATGAACTGGTTACAGGCCATAGAGGACCTTAAGATGCAGATAAGAGAAGTGGAGGAAAATTGTTAAGAGAAATGAGAAAGATGCAAGAAAAGCATGAAATGAGAGTCAGCAGCCAGACTGAGGAAAATAACACCTTAAAAGAATAGACTAACTCAAATGGCAAAAGAGGCTCAAAAAGGCAATGAGGAGAAGATTGTCTTAAAAAGCCAAATTTGCCAGATGGAAAAAGAATCTCAAAAGCTCACTGACGAGAATCATTCCTTCAGAATTAGACTGGAGCAAATGGAAACTAGTGACTTTATGAGAAATCAAGATGCTATTAAGCTGATCCAAACAAATGAA
>WOXC01008758.1:0-77443 GCA_011680675.1 Gymnobelideus leadbeateri | reverse complement strand
AATCAAAATTGGTTCAAGGAGGGAAGAACATATAAATACATTCAATGGGATATAAAAGTCTACCTTACCCTATAATAAAACAAGGAAGAGGGGAGATTATAGTTATGGGGCCAAAAGGGAATGTTAAAAGAGAAGATGTAGGAAGGGAGATGTTGGTTAGAAGCAAAACAGACTCTTGAGGATAGATGGGAGGGAAGAGGGGAGAGAGAGAGAGAGAGAGAGAGAGAGAGAGAGAGAGAGAGAGAGAGAGAGAGAGAGAGAGAGAGAAACAGAAAGACAGAGAGAGACAGAGACAGAAACAGAGAGATAGAGACAGAGACACAGAGACAGAGACAGAGAGAAAAACAATCATAACTGAATGTGAATGGGACGTGTCAAAGGATTCATGATGAAAAAATGCTATCCACCTCCAGAGGGAGAACTTAAGAACTGAGTGCAAATTGAAGTATTATTTTCTTGCCTTCTTTTTTTTTTTTAAACAAATGCTTTATTAACTTCTGTTTTACATCATTCATTTCCACCAGATTTTGAGTTACAATCATTTTCCCCCCATTATTCCCCTACCCAACCTCCCAGAATAGTAATCCCACAAGATATCGCTTCCTCCAATCTGCTCTCTCCCATACCTTCTCCCATACCCCCATCGACTTTTCCATTAGAGGAAGGTGAATCTTTGTGTCCCAATGCCTGCACATCTTATCTCCCTATTACAAGCAAAAGAGTATTAATAATAGTATTTATATATATTTGAAACATTTAATGTTACGACCTCGAATTTCAGATCCATTTCCTTCCTCCCTTGTCACCCATTCCCTCTTGGGAGATAAGTAATTCAGTATATGTTGTACATGTCTAGCTATGCAAAACATTATCATAGTAGATATATTGTACAAGGCTGCTTATAATTCCCTCCCACTCATCCCACCCCCCCCTGGTCCATTCCCTACATGATCCTGTCCCTCTTTTATAGTGGGTACTTCCAACCTCCCCTCACCCCAAGGATGCCCTCCCATCCATCATCCCTCCTCCCATCCCCCTTCCCCCTATCCTGCTGCAGGTAGAGATATCCCATTTAGTTTGTATGTCATTTTCTCCCTGAACCAAATTCAATGTGAATGTGGTTTTGCCTTTTTAGCCTTCCTTATTCTCCCCCTCTTTTGCAACCACTTCCCCCTGCTTCTTCTGCATGGGATAGTTTACACTACCCTGTCTCTCCCCATCTCCTCTTGCCACTTTCCTCTCTCACCTCATAATTTCATCCCTTGAGTATTCTCCCTTCCCAACAAATTAAACTTATGTCCTCTATCCATATATAACTGTAACCATATACACACACATTCACATATGTATTCATATGACCACACCCCCTTCTTCCATTATTTTCATAGTGAGAAAGATTTCATCAGTCACTGTTATTGTTTTTCCATATAGGAATGTAAATAGTTCAACTTTGATAAGTTCCTTTTGATTTCTTTTCCCTGATTACCTTCTCAGGCATCTCTTCCTTCTTGTGTCTGGGTGTCAAATTTTCTATTCAATTCTGGTTTTTTCCTCAAGAATGCTTGAAAGTCCTCTATTCCACTGAATGACCATATTTTCCCCTGAAACAAAATACTCAGTTTTGCTGGGTAGGTGACCCTTGGGTTCATTCCCAGTTCTTTTGCCCTCTGGAATATCATATTCCATGCCCTTTGATCCCTCAGTGTAGAAGCTGCCAGGTCCTGGGCTATTCTGATTGTGTTTCCACAATATTGAAATTGTTTCTTCCTGGCTGCTTGTAGTATTTTCTCCTTGATCTGGGGATTCTGGAACCTGGCTATAATATTCCTGGGAGTTTTCTTTTTGGGATCTTTTTCAGGAGGTGATCGGTGGATTCTTTCAACCTCTATTTTGCCCTCTGGATCTAAAACAGCAGGGCAGTTTTCCTTGAGAATTTCTTGAAGGGTGATTTCTAGGTTCTTTCCTTGATCATGGCTTTCAGGTAGTCCAATAATTTTTAAATTGTCTCTCCTGGATCTATTTTCCAGGTCAGTGGTTTTTCCCATGAGATATTTCACATTGCCTTCTAATCTTTCATTTGTTTGGATCTGCTTAACAGCATCTTGATTTCTCATAAAGTCATTAGCTTCCATTTGCTCCAGTCTAACTCTGAAGGAATGAATCTCCTCAGTGAACTTTTGAGATTCTTTTTCCATCTGGCAAATTCGACTTTTTAAGGCATTCTTCTCCTCATTGCCCTTTTGGGCCTCCTTTGCCATTTGAGTTAGTCTATTTTTTAAGGTGTTGTTTTCCTCAGTCAGGCTGTTGACCCTCATTTCATACTTTTCCTGCATCCTTCTCATTTCTCTTTCTAATTTTTCCTCCACTTCTCTTATTTGATTTTTAAAGTCCTTCTTAAGGTCCTCTATGGCCTGCAACCCGCTCATGTTTTCCCCTGGGGCTTTTGGAGCAGGACTTCTGACCTCACAGTCCTTTTCCTGCTCTATGCCCCCAAAATAGGAGCCTAGGGTTGCATTTTTCTGTTTCCTTTGCCTTGGCATGTTGCCACTTAATTGCTTGACTTTTGGGCTTGTTGCCACACTATGGCTTTAAGGCCAGATAGAGGAATTTTCGTCCCAAACGTGTGGGGGGCAACTTCCGTTTCTGGCAAGCTGTAAACCCACCCACGACTTCCACCCTAGATCACAATCCAGATCCAGGGAGGTTAAAGCAAGAGCGATTACCCCCCAAGACTGATCGCTGGATCTCCCTACAAATTTGCAGGCTGGGAGCGGGCGTTGCCTCTGAAAACTACAAAATGGCGTTTGTCCTCAGCTGCTTCTAGCCCCCAGGGGAGGGAGCCGACGCATTCCCTAATACCAGTCCCAAAGTCCATAGGACACTAACCTCTTACTTTGTCCTAGGCAAGTCTATGTTGATAATTCTGGAGTGGCCACAGCTCCTGGTGTTCTGGGGTTCCTTCAGCTGGCTGCTGGCCCTGCCGCCCTGGGGCTAAAACCTCGGCTCACTCGGACCTGGGCTCGGCTCGGCTCAGCTCCTGCGCTCTGCGCACTGCATGCTGCCAGGTCCCAGACCACTGCGCTGGTCCTTCCTGCAGGGCTGCTGGGCTGTCCTCAGCGGGAGTTTAGCTTCTCTGTGTCGTTTTGTGGGTGCTGGGGCTCCAGAAGTTGTTCAGAGTCCCCTTTTACATCGTTTGAGGGGAATCTGGGGGCAGAGTGGCTTGGAGGAGCTGTTTCTACTCCGCCATCTTGGCTCCGCCCTTGCCTTCTTTATTGTTTTGCTTTTTTGTGATATGGCTAATATAATAAATTTTGCATGATTTCACATGATATAATATTGCTTCCCTTCTCAATGGGTATAGGAAGTGTGTGAGGGAAGGAGAAAATTTTGACTTCTAATTTTCAAAAGAAAAAAGTTGAAAATAAATAAATAATACATTTAAAAAAAAAGAAACAATATATGTTTCTAATATTACTGAAAATATTCACTTTTTATTAAGTGCATTTTAGTATGATTTTTCAAGTATCAAAACAAACAAGCTTTTAAAAATTAACCATTTTTGGTGTCCATGTCTTTAAAAGTTAAAGTATAGCAAAATCATGTTAATTTTGCTGTTTAATTATTTTAAAACAATTTAATGAAAACCTCATTTTTTACATTTTCATTCTTGTTACAAACAGTTTGCCATGAAATCAGCTTACTCTAGTTGAGTCAAGTTTCCAAAACATCACAATCTGGATTCATAAAGGAGAATGTCACACCAGGCTAATAATATCATTTCTACTTTATTACTGGGACTATATCTCCTCAGAGCCATTGATTCAATTTTGATAATATTTTTTCTCCTCTCTACATAGCAACAAGAACACATTTTTCAAGGGCAAAAATAACTACTTTTGTGGTTTGAAAATACTTAATCCAATACTGCACATTGAAAATACTTAATCCACTAGTCCTGTTACCCTACCTTTACTTAAATGATATAACCTAAGGTAACTTTGAAGTATAGTTGTCAAAATACTACATTTAGTAATCAGCTAATCAATAAGCATTTATTAAGTATCTATTATGTGCCCAGTACTGTGTGATATACTAGGATACACATACAGAAATGAGATAGTTCTCAACCTCTGGTTTTATAGTCTTCCCAAGGAAGACAACATATACATATATAGTTATATAAAAAATGGGTATAACGTGAATGTGATGGGGGAGGGCATAGCAGCTTAGGGGATCAGGACAAGCTTGATATAGATGCTGGTGAATGAGCTGAATTAGAAGTAAACTAGGGATTCAATTCTCAATTCAATTTACAAAGAGTTGTCCAGCGTCCTGAAACTGTCAAGATAATATAGCTTTCTAGGACAGGGCTTCCTAACCTTCACTCTGTCATGGACTACTTTGACAGTACAGTGGAATCTATGTATTTTTTCTCAGAATAATGTTTTAATTACATAAAATAAAACGCATAGAGTTACAGAGGAAACTGATTATATTAAAATAGAGTTACTAAAATTTTTAAACAATCTCTCCCTCCCACTGCGCCGCCCCCCCCCCCCCCCGCTCAGATTAAGAACACTTGGCTAGGGCCTGGCCCCATCTTATAATAATAGGTTATGGTTGAGGCTTTGGCTTGGAGGAGGAGATAGTAATAAAAGTTGTGGACAGACCAGAAGCTCTTTAGGAAATTTTGTGGCTATAAAAATTAGTCAAGGACAGACAGGATTTGGACTAGGATTGGCATTTTAAAGAAAATAAAAGTTTAGGAGGATACAATTTGAGGTAGTTAGATTGTGACACAAAGATTGGGTTCTTAGGTCACTAGGTCAGAAAGAGGTCAGGAAAAGACTGCTTAGGGACCCTGGATATCTTTCTAGTGAAGTTGCTCTGACAACATCCAATAGTATATTGAGAGACTTTCTCCTCCTCAGAACCTCAGTCCTACCTGTCTGACTCTCTTCACCTGCTAGAACTCTTTAATAGCCTCAAATATAGTCGGCTGAGACCAACACATCTAAGAACTTGTGGAGTTATTAGGAGGTCTGTGAAGCCCTGTTGTTCATCAATATGTTAACTGGAATCCAATGACTGTTTTTTTTTTCAAAAGGTTCACCTCCTAATTTCTTCCTATCCATTGTCCTATTCTGGGGCTAGTGTTCCCCTTCAACTTGCTTCAAAGTACTCTATTTCCAAACTGATTTTATAATGTTACAGATTTGGATGAAAAATCTCTTTCCAAGTGACCTACTTCTAGATGCCCAAATTAGCTTAATCTCAGTTATTCCCAGAAAAATCGGCACCTGTCCAGCACTCTACACAAATCCACCATCTACCCCTTTCTTCACTGACAGCCTTCAGTCGATCAACTCCTTCCAATTCTCCCATTTGTTTCTGGCTTCCTTGATAAGATAGAAATTTAAAGCACTTATCACAGTTTTTGACACATAGTAAGAACTTTATAAATGCTAGTTATTATTTATGATTGTTATTTTTTATTATTATTACCTCTGTCTGTGCTCTTGATGCTATAACATTTCATAGGATCACTGGAATATGGATCCAGATCATTTGCTGAAAAGGTACCTCAGAAATGATCTGGTCCTAATTCTACCTCTTACATATAAGGAAAGTAGGGCCCTAGTACTTGTCCGAAGACATACTTTAGGTTGGGATTTGAACCTAGGCCCTCTGACTTCAGGATGATTTGTTACCTACAAAGATATGCTGGCTACTACTCTAGGATCCCTTCCCCCTTCTGTGAATAAGATGGAATATGACATTGTAGAGAAGGAGTTGGTCTTACAGCTAGGAAAACCTGGGTTCAAGTGCTACCTCTGAGACATAGTGACTGTGTTACCTTGGGCAAGTCTCTTAACCTTATAGTGCTCTAGTTAATGTGTCAAACTCAGTAAAGAAAAAGGGCCACTAAATTGTCCAGAAGGATCTGGCAGGTTACGTATTGACTCTGACAACTACATATTAATGTTATATATGTTTTATTCCATTTTAAATTATTTTGTTAAACCTTTCCCAATTACAATTTAATCTGGTTTGGTGCACACTCAAGTTTTGCCAGTCCCAATATGGCCCTTTGACACTTCTGTTGTAGGCAACACTCTACCATTATAGATTTCACAAGAGGAACTGACCTACATTGGTAAAGGAAGCTTCCCTATATCAATGAAATTGTAGTTCTAGTCCCTATCCTAAATACCCATATTGGTACAATGGTCATTATTAACTTTCTCCCCTCTCAAGTTTTGAAAGTCTAGGATAAATCACAAGCCTATATGTACTCCTTCTATTCTCATTGTCCCTGGGTCCTTGACATCTGCCCCACCTTTGTACCCTTAGGACCTTTTGCATTCACCTTACAGTTTAATTCCTTTATACTTGCTGTCTCCTTGAGAACAGAGGCTATTGGCTTTTTTATACCTATAATTTCAGGGCTTAATATAGTGCTTGTCACATAGTAAGTGGTTGATAAATGCTTTTTATTCATTAATTTATCCATTATTACTTCATTTAAATAAGCTTTCAGGCCTTTACTGCCTTTTAACCATCCTTTTATTTGTCCCTTATCACATTTTCCAAAATGGCCCATTCCAAACATTCTCTTCTCTCCTTAAGTCCCTATCTTGCCTTCCACACTCTTAACAGACACCCTTATATATTTTGCTCAGAAGAGAATGACCTCATTAGATATGATATTCCTCATCTCTCCTTTCTTCATATTCCAAAAATATGTCTGTGCCTTCAACTTCCCCTCCTTGTCTCAGAGGAAGAGGTAGTCCCTCTATTTCCAAAGCTAACCTCTCTAGTTCATCCATCTTCTTCCCTCCTGCCTCTTTAGAACCTTGCTCCATCTATCATCCCTTTTCTCTCCTCCGTCTCATATTCTCCCCAGTGAATCCTTCCTTTCTGCTGACAAACATGCTAATACTTAAAAACATAATAATCTTTCTTTTGACCTTGCCACCTTGTCAGAAACTTCCCCATATATCTTATGTAAATTGTCAAACTTCTTGAATGAATCACCTATATATTTCATGCTTCCACTCCCTCACTACCCATTCATTCCTTAGTCTATTGCTTCTGTCCCAAGAACACTCCTGAAACTATTCATTCCAAGGTCACTAATGACTTATGATTCACTAAATTCACTGGATTTGTATGAGCCCTCATCATTCAACCATTCTGCAGTATTTGCCACCTGACTACAGCCCCCTGGATATGCTCTATGTCAAAGGTTTCTAATTTTTGTTGTATCATGAACCCCTAAGGCATTCTATTAAAAACTATGGATCTCTTCTCAGAATAAAGTTTTTAAATTCACAAAATAGAACACATAGCATTACAAAGAAAACTAATTGAAATAGTTATTAAAATATTTAAAAGTTGAGTTCATAGACCCCAACTTAAAAACCTCCTGGGATGTGTACTATTTTTCTTGGCATTAGAATATTTTGGTCTATCTTCTCTGGAAATGTACTTTGGAAAGGCTTATATTAAGGAAAAGCAAAAAGTCCATTTTGATCCTCTGTCCTCTATACCTTACCATATAGTAAACAGATGTGACATTCTGGCATCTAATAATTCAACTTCCTCATTTTACACATGGGGAGCTGAAGTGAAAGAGGGGAAGTGACTTGCCCCAGGTCACATAAGTAATAAATAGTACATCCAAAGTCACGTAAAGAAGTAAATGGCAGATCTGGGATTCAAATTCAGTTCCTTTGACTAAATTTAGTGTCTTTTCTATGATACTATGCTGCCTTCTGTCTTAGTGATTTTTCTGTGCCTTTGACTATTAATCTCTAAGTAAATGATTTCTCATTTTTTAAAAAATCTCCAATCCTGACCTATTCTCTAAGTCCCAAATTCTAGACCCCAGCTACCTACTAGACATGTGTAATCTACTGTTATCTCATATTAAATATATCAATATATGTAATGGTAATGAAATTTAAAAATCCCTTTGTATTGGAAAGCTAGGAGGTACTTACCACCTAGTTAAAATTAAGCCTCTGTTAAAGAAACAAAAGGTATGAACTCCTGTTGCTGATATAACAGGAAGGGTCTGAGAAGGGAGGAGCAATATTATATATAAGGAAAAACCCCAGAGAGGAAGAGTCAGAAGTCCTTTGGATAAGCTTCATGGAACCAGAAGCAGCTGCTGTTGAGGAGGCTGAAGAGGAAAGGCCCAGGGTGGAGAGAATGATTTTTATTTTGAAAAGCTGGATGAAGTGATTTTGATTTTGGGAACCAGCTGGAGCTTCTGCTGGGGAGCTACTAGTTTCTCCTGGGAGGTATGAAAGACTGAGGAAGCATGACTCTGATACTGGTACTTTGTATGGACCTGTTTGTGGCTTTGTTAAGCCTTAACTTCCCCAGAACAGAGATTGTGAAGGATTTAAGGTGGACTGGATGCTGTGAGCTTCAGTGTGGTACAGGAACAGCATGGAGAGCTGGACAAGGAACTGGGAGCTGTCTGCCTTTGAACCCAGGTGATAGTTTTGTGAATCCAGGTAGGAGCTAGGACCATGGAAGGGGTCCAGGGAATCTGAGAGACTACCTCACTTCAAGCTGAAAGAAGACTTTACTTGGATACTGTGTACTGACTGAGAAGATTGTAACTTATTTGTGACTGAGGGGTGGATGGCCTGTGTATCTTATACTACCCCTTAAGAGAGTGCTGAGTAGTGACTGATATTGTAACTTAGTATGCCCCATGAGTGGAGAACTGTGACTATTGTATTTTGTGACCCCTTAAGGAGGTCCTTAAGGATGATTGAATGATTGAGTTGATTGAATGATTGAGTTACTAAGTGATTGATTGACTAAATAATTATACTTTGTTAAAAACTGTATGACCACTGTGGTGAAAACTTTGTGCCCATTTTCTGTGATAAGTTGTTGTGAATGCTGTAGATTATCTGTGATAAGTTGTGACATTGTAAATGCTGTACCTTGATTTACTGTGAATGCTTTGCTCTGATTTGTTATTGAATATAAACAGAGTGTTCATTATACTATGTAATCAGAATATTAAAAGCTGTTCACAGTAGCATTCTTCTGGAAAGGTGCTCATGCTTGGCTTTATAATATATCAAAGAACTCTGATTTTTGCTAAAGTGGACATTCTCTCAGTTGAAGGAGATTTCAACCTGTCTGTGATTATAATACTAGAGAACTCCTTGAGAGGTTAAATGCTTTGCTTGGCATCCCAAAGCTACTAGATGTCAGAGGCAGGACCTGAACCCAGCTCTTCCTGACTGCACATTTAGCACTCTATTCCATTATACCAAACTGCCTCTTCATCTCAAGCTTGACATATTTAACACCAATCCATTAAAGTGGACAAAAATGTTCCACCCTTTTCTGACTCAGTACTTTTGTTCACACTGTTCCCTATTACTTGAATGGTTACAATCTTCACTATCCTTGGGGCAGTAAGGTTAGCACAAGGGATAGAGTGGTGTACCCAAAATCAGGAAGACCTGAGCTCAAATCTTACCTCAGATCTTACTAGTTGTGTGACCCTGGGCAAGTCACTCACTTTCATTTGTCTCTGTTTCTTTATCTATGAAATGGGTCTAATAGTAACACCTACCTCACAGAGTTGTAAAAATGAAATGAGATAAAAATTGTAGAGCTTAGCAAAGTGCCTGGCACTTTGTAAGTGCTCTATAAAGGTTATGAAGGTCATTCTATATGCCACCCTTTTCCTAAGACTTTCTCTTATTTCAACTTCTAAAAATCATCACTTCCTCTTCTGAATCTCACTTTTATTTTGTTTGCATTTTTTAGCATTTGTTACATCATATTTTGTATTATAGTTAGATTTTTTTATACCTAGAGCTCCCAGCTGAGTAAACTCTCTCTATTAATACACATAGGCAACTGTTCTGCGATTAGAGAAACTGTTCTGTCTTAGAGAATAGCAATGCATCTGTATTATTTACATTCAGGAGCACTAAGCATACTAAACAGCTTGTGATTTCTCTTTGGAAAGACAGTATATTCTGATCTGATTTGGAGAACCTCCAGAGTGTCCATGTCTCTGGGGAAATCTGGCTTGAAGATCAGGCGACAATGTGTCTTTTTCATTATCTTAAAATGTGTGCTTTAGGGACACAATCTTCATTTGGCCAAGGGTAGGGCCTTTAGCCAGGATGCTGACGCATCTTTATTTCTATCACAATACCTGGCAGTCCTATCTATTTCCTAATGAGATAGTAAACTCCCGAGTCTAAAAGACATGTCTTTTTATCCCACATTGTTTTTCCTATTTAACCTGGATTTAAGAAAAAAAAATGTGGTTGATAAGTTCTGTGTAGGCTAAAGCTAAAGTTCACACTTTCAGGGTTCATTTCTACAGCCTGACCTGTTGTGCATCTGGATCTAGATTGCCTCTTTTTATTTTTTCACTTTTAAGATATTTTGTATTTTGTAGAAACAGTTTATAATTGAAAGTAAAACATGGACCTGACTCTATAATTTACCAGAAAATTTTTTTAAATGGCCTCTTTATTTGTTCTATGGATTTTTGACAAAATGGTTTGAAGGCATAAAGACACCAAAAGAAGGTCATTTTACTTCTCACTAATGTGGTGTTTTGAAGAGATAGATTTTCCTAACAAGCTGAAGATGACAACCTCCTAAATAAGACTTTCTTTAAGTCTGAACGTATCTCATTGTCAAACTGTTGAGATAAAGGGAAATGTGATGATGATTGGGATTACCTCTTATTATAAGCTTGTTAATTTGTCTACTGTAATTGTCTAAGATTTTCTTGGAACTCTCCCAGATATTTACAGAGATCATCCTATATTTCATCATACTTCTTTAACACTTAAAGCAACACTTGGAAACAGTAAATAATGTAGCATATAGAAATCTATGTAAATACTGCCACATGTTAAAAAGGATGCATGATATATATTTAGACTACAATTGCAAATAGTCATAGCAAAGACTAAAGCTCATAGGAAGTTACTGCTCTTTTAGGATACAGTAATCATAGAATTGTAGGATGTTAGACATAGTTCAAATCTTATAAATTATCTAGTCCCATCCCTTATTTTTACAAATGAGGAAAGTGAGTCTCTGAAAGATGGAGTGACTTGATTTCATAGCTAGCTGAAGGCTAGACTAAAGATTAAAGACTAACCAAGACTAAAGTCCAATTATCCCAATATAATCCTCACTATGCAAAAATAAATGATTCTATTTATCATGTCTTAATAAATTTTCATTTATTAAGCACCTATTAGAAGGTGGATCAAGCAATCTGAATTTCCATGTCAGGGAAAGTTCCATTTCTCACTTTTATGTGCTATGTTCTGGATGTTGACACCTTATAAAAAGTCTTGATTTGAGTCTTGACTTCTTCAGAAAGTAGCACAATTTCACAGGAGGACCTAGCTCAATCTCAAAAAGATTTTGAGGAAGTCATGAAGGAACCCAAGAATATATCTCCTCCTCATCTTTGCCTTTCTTTATTTTTCTTCAAGGTTCAGGTCACTTTTGCCTTCTCTGTATAAGCTTTACCATTTTCTCAAACAAAAGTGTTCTTTCCTTCCCCTGATATTTACAGGGCACTTTGTCCAAATCTCTCCTTTGCCCTCATCACTCTTTACCTTGTGTTAATTTGTGTACAACCCTCACACACATCCCTCATATTGTTACTACTCAATTCTCACTTGAGGGTTTATATAAACTTGGATCCCCACAAAACAACTGCCACCCTCAGTTTCTAGGGATAACCCTGAAGTTCGCTATGTTTACTATTGTAGCTTTTGGGCAGCTAGGTGACACAGTGGATAAAGCATAAGGCTTTGAGTCAGGAAGACTTGAGATCAAATCCCATCTGAGGCACTTACTAACTGTGTGGAATAGAAACCAAGCAAACCTACTGATGGAAAGTTGCCTCCATTTATTCTTAAAATGTTGCAGGTCATAAAGTACTGGATTTGAGCTACCTTTTTAAATTAATTTCTATTTGATTGTCTTTGTACTTAGATATTGCCCTATATTCCTTTTTTCTTTTCTGCTTCATTCTTAGAACTATCAATTTATGAGGGAAAAATTGGTAGGCAGAAACAAAGTCAGGTGGTAGGAATTTCCCTGAATTTCAGATCACAAAACTCAATCTTACCTCATGTTTATACCAGGATAAATATCCTTCTTAAAGGTTATGACGTGTCATCTCTGTGTCCTTGTCCTGTTCACTTCTCTAAGCACAGTTATCCTTAATTGCTCACATGTCCCATTTCCTGGGCCCCATGTACAATATTTCTCTCCCCCATCCCATTTTAAATAATCCTTTTATCTGATCCCCATTTCCCATCACAGGCTCACAGGTTCCCCAGACCTCAGGATCAGTTCATCCCTTCTTCCATCTTCCTCATTCTCCTACAGTTTCCTCCCCACCCCTATAGCTATGCCTAAAGTCTGTAGGAATTGCCACTCCTTCACTGTTTACCCATGGACTTGGTAGGGTAGTATCACTCTCCTTGGTCCTCCACCTCCCTCTCCCCATCTTTGCACTTTCCAACTTTTCATTTCTTTTAAAATTTTTTTTTAGTTTTAATTTTAATTTTTTTTGATTTTAACAAATGCTTTATTAGCTTCTGGTTTACATCATTCATTTCTGCCAGATTTTGAGTTACAATTTTTCCCCATTTTCCCCCTAACCACCACCCCAGAATAGCAGTCCCACAAGATATCCCCTCATCCAATCTGCTCTCTCCCATATCTTCTCCCATACCCCCTTCGACTTCGCCATTAGGGAAAGGTGAATCTCTGTGCCCCAATGCCTGAACATCTTATCTCCCAATTACATGCAAAACAGTATTAATAATAGTATTTATATACATTTGAAACATTTAATTTTAAAACTTCGAATTCCAGATCCATTCCATTCCTCTCTTGTCACCCACTCCCTCTGGCAAGATAAACAATTCAGTATGTGTTGTACATGTATAGCTATGCAAAACATTACCATAGTAGATATATTGTAAAAGACTGCTTATATTTCCCTCCCACCCATCTCACCTCCCACCTGGTCCATTCCCTACTTTGATCCTGTCCCTCTTCTAAAGTGGGTACTTCCAACCTCCCCTCTACCCAGAATGCCCTCCCCTCCATCGTCCCCCCTCTCATCCCCCTTCCCCCTACTCTCCTGCAGGGTGAGATATGCCATTTATTATGTATGTCATTCTCTCCCTGAGCCAAATTCAATGAGAATATGGTTTTGCCTTTTTGCCTTCCTGTTCTTTCTCTCCACTGCAACTACTTCCCCTTGCCTCTTCTACTTGAGATAGTTTACACTACCCTGTCTCTTCCCATATCCTCTTGCCACTTTCCTCTCTCACCTCTTAACTTCACCCCTTAAGTATCATCCCTTCCCACCAAATTCAGCCTGTGCCCTCTATCCATGTATACCTGTAAACATGTATACACACATTCACATATGTATTCATATGCCCATATTCACTTCTTCAATTATTTTCATACTGAGAAAGGTTTCATCAGTCACAGCTATTGTTTTTCCATGTAGGAATGTAAATAGTTCAACTTTGATAAGTTCCTTTTGATTTCTTTTCCCTGTTTACCTTCTCAAGCATCTCTTGCTTCTTGTGTCTGAATGTCAAATTTTCTATTCAACTCTGTTTTTTTCCTCAAGAATGTTTGAAAGTCCTCTATTCCACTGAATGACCATATTTCCCCCTGAAACAAAATACTCAGTTTTGCTGGGTAGGTTCTTGGTTTTAATCCCAGCTCTTTTGACCTCTGGAATATCATATTCCATGCCCTTCAATCCCTCAGTGTAGAAGCTGCCAGGTCCTGTGCTATTCTGATTGTGTTTCCACAATATTGAAATTGTTTCTTCCTGGCTGCTTGTAGTATTTTCTCCTTGATCTGGGAGTTCTGGAACCTGGCTATAATATTCCTAGGAGTTTTCTTTTTGGGATCTTTTTCAGGAGGTGATTGGTGTATTCTTTCAACCTCTATTTCCCCCTCTGGGTCTAAAACATCAGGGCAATTTTCCTTGAGAATTTCTTGAAGGATGATTTCTAGGTTCTTTGTTTGATCATGGCTTTCAGGTAGTCCAATAATTTTTAAATTATCTCTCCTGGATCTATTTTCTAGGTCAGTGGTTTTTCCAGTGAGATATTTCACATTGCCTTCTATTCTTTCATTTGTTTGAATCTGTTTAATAGCATCTTAATTTCTCATAAAGTCACTAGCTTCCATTTGCTCCAGTCTAACTCTGAAGGAATGAATGTCCTCAGTGAGCTTTTGATATTCTTTTTGCATCTGGCAAATTTGTCTTTTTAAGGCATTCTTCTCCTCATTGCCCTTTTGAGCCTCCTTTGCCATTTGAGTTAGTCTATTTTTAAGGTGTTATTTTCCTCAGTCAGGCTGTTGACTTACATTTCATACTTTTCCTGTATCTTTCTCATTTCTCTTTCCAATTCTTCCTCCACTTCATTTATTTGGTTTTAAAAATCCTTCTTAAGGTCCTCTATGGCCTGTAACCCACTCATATTTTCATTTGGGGCTTTTGGTGCAGGAGTTCTGACCTCACAGTCCTCCTCCTGTCCCATGCTTCGATCCTCTTTGCCCCCCAAATAGGAGTCCAATGTTGCATTTTTCTGTTCATTTTATTTCCTTTGCCTGGGCATGTTGCCACTTAATTACTTGACTTTTGGGCTTGTTGCCACAGTAGGACTCTGCCACCAGACAGGGGAGGTTCCATCCCAAACGTTGGGGTCTTTACAACTTCCGGAGGTATTAGTTGGGTGGCCTCTGTAAAGCCTCCATATGCTCTGGTAAGCTGGATACCCATCCTAAACCTTCCCCCCAGCCCACAATCCAGATACAAGCAGGTTAAAGCAAGAGCGATTAACCCCCAGACTGATTACTGGATCTCCCTACAGTTCACAGACCAGGAGCTGAAGCTGCAACTGAAGCTGCAAAATGGCTTCTGTGCCATGGCTCCTCAAAGGCTTCTTGCCCTCAGGGGAAGAAGCCAAGGCGTTCCTCAAATACTGGTCCCAAAGTCCATAGGGCACTAACCTCTCATTTTGTCCTAGGCATATCTGTGTTGATAATTCTCGAATCACCACAGCTGCTGGTATTCTGGGGTCCCTCCAGCCAGCTGCTGGCCATATCACCCTGGGGCTAAAACCGCAACTTACATGGGACTGTGCTTGGCTCCCAGAGTATTGCGCAGTGCTGAGCTGGGTGCACCCTGCAGGGCTGCTGGGCTATCCTCAGCTGGAGGTTAGCTTCTCTGTGTTGTTCTGTGGGTGCTGGAGTTCCAGAATTTGTTCAGAGTCCACATTTTACATTGTTTGGAAGTGGTGTGGGGGAGAGCACCTTGGAAGTGCTGTTTCTACTCCACCATCTTGGCTCTGCCTCCCCCCACCAACTCTTCATCTCTGATCCTCCAAATACAGTGATTTGCCTGTGGAGGGAGAGGGTATTTAGCCCATTATATTTCATTTTTCCAGCTTCACTTCTCCTGTTTCTTTAATTTCTGAAGGTATCTTTATCTACTTGTGTCCTTTTCAAAATTTTTTTGATGACCTCTCAAAAGAACAGGCTTCCTTTCTCTCTTAAAAACAAAAAACAAAGCCTTTAAAATGAAGTATTTGATTTCATTACTTATTCTTCTCTTTAAAGTAGAACTTATTCACCTTTCTTGTGTTTCTGTTGTTTACAAGTCAAATATTCTGCTTGGTGTCAGAAATAAAAATTTGATCAAAGCATTTGAATTTGAGACTCCTTGTGGACATAACATTATCATAAAACACAAGTTAGAGTAAATGAGATCATAAGTAATAATTACAGAGGTAGGGTGATGAAATCTAAAATTGATTGGTGGAATGGGTTTCTACAATAAACACTTTTAAAAAGTAAATATTGTAACAGAAAGATTGCCACCTTCACAGTCCTGTGCAAAGAGAGTGAGCAGGAACTTTCCTTCAGAACAACAGTATAAATCAAGAGTGTAAACTGTCTAAGGTTTTTATGTCCAGTTATTGCTACAAAGGTCTCCTCCCTTCTATTAGATATAGATATATTAAAAAGTTTGCACACAGGCAAGATTTTAGAATCATAATCATTTGAGTATTATTATGTCATGATTACTGTATTATTATAAATGTGAAATGTGGATTATTTATGTAGATTTATATTTTATAACTAATAGTTGAGAGTAGACTTTAAAGAAATTTTATTGGGCATTTTAAGGAAGAAGTTTGATGACATTCTCATTGAGAATTTTGGTGTAATGTCTTCTTAAGACAGTTGATAAATAGGTCAGGTTCACATAGAACCTAATGGTACAGTTGTATGTAAAAACAACTTAATAAGCTGCCCAAGGTTAGGGATGGGAGTATATTCACAATCCATGAAAAATTATGCTGGCTAGTTTATTCATTTTCATAGAAATATGAATATAGATTTCTAGCAAGAGTTATGTAGAAAGTACAAAGGAAATTGCAAAAATAACAAAACTTTCTTTGCAAATTTGATATAAATGCATAGGTTTCAACTAAGAGAAGACTTGGGAGACATTCTGAAGGCTAATAACAAAGGGAGCTTTTTATAGTGCCTACAATTATGTTGATTTCTAGGCAGCTATCAATTAAACTAATGTCCACTCTAAGAGTGATTGATGTTGCCTGACAATCACATTGCATTTTTTTTTAAAGTTTAACAAAAGAGAATTTTTTATGGCAGTGTATTTACCTGGTCGACAACCCTTTTTGTATTGCATCTAATTATATGAGAAGTTTCTTGTTATTATGTCTTTAAATTTGTCATTGTTTCCATTATACCTCCTGGTTCCTCTCCTCACCTTCCCACCAGTCCTTTTTCCTCACTTGGGTTAAACTGACTCATCTCAGCAGTCATTCAAATTCACCATAGGTGAATCTTGATGGGCAAGACTTCAGTTAAAAATATAGAGCTGTCTTTCTATAAATATATGGCATTTACAGAGAAATCTATTTGATTTTTTATTCTCTCAACTGAAAACATAGTTTTTAGATTTGGATATTTATATGCTTCCCTAGAAACGTTATATGTAAGTGCAAGATTGACATTTTAAGGGATTAACAGTTTCCAACTTTTGGGCTTAAATTATTTTTATAGGCTTGGATATTTTTTAGTTTAAAACTACTGAGCCACCTTCTACTCCTCCACAAATCAAATCATTCTTCTCCATCTGTCCTCTCCTCCAAATCATCTTGTTTCATTATCCTATAACAGTCTGTCCCTCACATCTGGGTCCTGGAAGGATTGATCCCATTCACTTTGTGTGAAGAAAGTTTCAATATGGGGATTTTTCTCTAATGATTCTGATATATATATATATATATATATATATATATATATATATATATATATATATATATATATATTATAATCCCATGGATGGAAGAAAAATATCCAATTCACAAAGGAAACCAACTTCACCAACCAAATTTGCTTATTTATACATACTATGGTGTAGTGAGACAGTGTCATAAAGTGTGAAAAGAGCATGGGGCTAGGAGGAAGGAGATTTTGTGCTCTGCCTCTAAATAGGTTTGTGATCTTGGTTGTTACTTTACCTGTTTTAGCCTTAGTTTCCTCATTTATATAATAAAGGGATGGAATGGATTAATTTTTAAGATCTATTCCCACATTGAAGTTTGAATCCTGGCTCTGACCCTAGTCATAGGACAACAGGTAAGTATCTTTATCCATCTGAATCTCCTTTTTTTCTCATCTGCACTAAATATACCATAGTGTGGCTGTGAAGAAAAAGTTCTATGAATTTTAAATGCTAAATATGTGGGGTTTTATTGTTGTTTTTAGTTACTATTATATATTTACATATATTATTATTATTACTGTTATTATACTAGTATTATATATTATTATTCTAGTACATCTATTTCCCAGTAGATTTTTTTTTTTAGTTGTATCTGACTCTTTGTGACCTGATTTGGGGTTTTTTTGGCTAAGATACTAGATTGGTCTGCATTTCTTTCTCCAGTTCATTTTACAGATGAGTAAGGTACAGTAGTTTATCCCAGATGGCAGAATCAGGAGCAAAGCAGGGTGGAAATTAGAAAGCAGTAAATTTAGATATACTATCTAGAAAAATTACATAATAGTAGAAAGTGCTGCCTTGTGAAGTAATAGATTTCCTTTTACACAAAATTTACAAGCAATGTTTAAATGACCACTTGTTAAGTATACTGTAATAGGGATTTTGGGGGTCAGGGAGTTGGGATGGGCTACTGAAGTATCTTTCAAATCTGAAATCCTTTGATTCTATGAGGGTCACTGATCTGAATTGTGGAGTAGGAATATCTTTATGCTTTTTGGCTAACGTAGGAACTTAACACAACTTTGAGGCCTAAGTAACCTTAAAGCCTGCGCATCAACACAAATAAATGAGTGGTACAGGTGGATCTCTGAAAGGAGGTTAAACACTGCTAGGAGCTTCATTCATGAGCATAGTAGGGATTCTGCCCAATCTTTTTTTCAATATATGAATACATTAAAAAAATCCATTATTTGATTCCATATGAGTATACTTTTCACAGATTCAGATTGCAACTGTACTCTGCCCTTCTATCTACCCAGCATATTGAGTTGGAAGATGGTGTTCATGAATTCCCACAACTGAACATCTCTTCACCAGGTGGTAAATCTTCTGATGTTGTCTTTCTTCATGGTGTTAGTTTGATTTTCTTTTGAAAGGAAATGTCTGAATCCATAACCTAAAGGTTTTATAGTATAAGAATAGTATGTTTACCACTTGAGATTAGGTGAATTTACTTTTTAAAATTAAAGGTGGAGAATCAGGCTTATAAAAGCACAAAACAAGACTTTTTGTTGTTCAGGTAAAACATTAAATATTCAGGAATTGAATACATAGTTAGTTCAAGTATACTCAAAAATATTCATAGATATATCTATGCCATTTTGTACCATTTACAGAAATACACACTATTCCCATTGTAATTTTCTAACATTTAAATGATCTTGAAAAAATACTAAGGAAATAATTCTTTGTCATTCCAGGAAGCTTTGAAAGTCAGTCAATCTAGATTGATTTGATAACCTTTGGTCCTATTATTTGGACAATTAAAATAAATCTAGGAAAAGTTTTCACTAAGCCCCCATAGGCAAACAATCTCATGGTGTTTCTTACATGCTATCCACCCTGGTCTTTTATAGATGTAAGAATGAAAAGGATGAATTCCAGAGTTGAGAAATGAATTGTTGGCTTGTCCTAATTATACTTCTGATATTAATTTGCTTCAACTATCTGTGATTTCATTGTTATGAGAATTGTTTCTAAAGTAACTCTGGAATACTACCTAGTAGGATGACTAACATTGACTTGGCATTCTTTTAAAAATATCTTGTTATCTTATTCTTTAAACATAGGAGAATAGAATTAATTGAACTCATTTCACAGTCTGATGAAGCCTTAACACTTGGTTCTGTCAGTGTATGAATAATCAATTAAAAAACATCAAAAACAACAAGCATTTATTAAGTGCATAACATGTGCCAGGCACTGTACTAAGCACTGGGGATGCAAAAAGGGCAAAAGAGAGTCCCTAATCTCAAGGACTTCACAGTCTAATGGTGGAGGCAACATGCAAATAACTGTGCAAACAGGCTATATATCTGACAAACAGGAAATAATCGATAGAGGGAAGGCACTAGAATTGAGAAGGATTAGGAAAGACTTCTCATAGAAAGTAGCCTTAAGAAAAACAAAACAAAACGAAAACTAGGACTTAAAGGAAAGAAGGAAAGCCAAAAGCTAAAGATGAGGAAGAAGAGAATCCCATACATGGGACAATGGCCCATGTAAATGTCTAGGTTCAGGAGATTTTTGAGGAACAGTAAGGAGACCAGTGTTACTGGATTGTAGAGTACATGGTGTGGTATACTAGAAAGGTATGAGTGGAAGGCAGATTATGATTATGAAGGGCTTTGAATGCCAAACACAGGATTTCATATTTGATCTATAAGTGACAGAACCACTGGAATTTACTGAGTATAGAGTTAATTTCATCAGACCTAATCTATTGATAGTAATAGGAGAGTTTGGAAGTTGGGGGAACATTTTTGGGATAATGATTTCAGATTTATATGTATTGAGTTTAGGATGTCTATAGGACTTCTAGTTTGAGAATTGGACATGGGAGACTGGAACTCAGATGAGAAGTTAGGGCTGGATTTGAGAATCATTAGCGTAGAGACAATAATTGAATCCATAAGAACTTGTGAGATCACAAAGTAAAGTAACATAGAAGGATAAGAGATGAGGGCCCAGGAAAGAGCCCCAAATAATTTTTAAATTTATAAAATAAAATACATAGGATTACAAAGGAAACTATTTATATTAAAATATAGTTATCAAAATATTGAAGAAATAATGTAACAGACTCCAAGTTAAGAACCCTTGCAACAGAGTATATTTGTCATATATGAGAAGAAGATATAGTGTATGGTGTCTTGTGGTATCTAATCTGGATCCTGGTCATTCCTGAAGGTCACCCCTTCGTCCACTGTCACAGAAAATTCTCTCTACAAGATACGACAGAATATTTCACTGACCATGAGATCAAACAATGAAAATAGTTGATTTTATTTCTTCTGCAACCTTCTCTATAGCGATGGTAAATGCCATCATCTGACACTTCTTTTAAGAGTACTTCTAGGTAATTTTCTGGTCTTCTCTATCACAAGAGGTCACTTTCTCCTCAAGAGCATATTATGAATTGCTACAGCTTCATTTCAGCTTCTAAAGCTACTGCCTCAGTCCACTGACATCTCTCATCACCATCATTTAGAGCTTGATTGTATGATTGATTTCCTGCATCTAGCACAACCTCACTCCTGTCCTTCTTCACTATACCAATGCAGAAGTTGTTTGATCTGTCCATTTGTTTTCCATGCCATCCTTCCTTAAGTTTTCCCCTTGCTATTTCATACACAGAAGATCTCCACAATGGTAAACTAACATGATTGCTTGTCTCACTTGCTTGCTATAGGTAGGTGGTCCCTTTTCAAGAATATTCATCTCTACTATCATCTGATCTCTTTCAAATCACCAAAAGAAGTTCAATGTGAAGACAGATAAAAATCTCCAATTTTTAGAAATTCTGGGATTCAACTTTCATTTCAGAAATTAAGGAAGAAGTTCTCTCTATTAACCTTTGTAAGAATAAATCATCATGTTACTGATGAATAAAATTATTCTGAAATTTCTCCCAGAGCATCAGGACCTTTTAAATATGCATTCCTTTCACATACTCTGATGATATAACTGTGTTTGAAGTATAATTCCAAAACATTGATGTATATTAATAAACCTAATAACATATCTTCTAGAAGCAAATCTTAGAATTCTATATGTCAATAATGTCATCCCATCTTTCAAACACTTGTTATTGTCATGATTATTTTTATTATTATCATTTTAAAGGTTGGAGAGAAAAATAGGTGAACCTCTTTGGATTCTCTGCTGACTGAATGTGTAAGTGCATATATAAAGAGTGTCAATTATTTCTTATGAATTTTTAAAAATTTAAAAATGCCCTCACCATAGAACATCACTATCATCATTAACAACAATAACGGCAAAAACAGAAACTAAGACCTGCATAATAACCATATATAGTTCAGCAAAACACATTTCCACAATCAATTGTGCCCTCGAATGTACTTTTAAGTCCATCAACCTATCTGGGAGGAAATGAGGTTAATGGTGTATCTTTTAATGTCTGGACTCGTGATTTGTCATTGCATTGATTAGGGTTCAAATGAAGTGTGATACAACTGCACAGATAACTTTTAACAAAATTTTATTGCTACACCCAAGAGGAGGAAGCCTATCAGAGGGTGAGGTTTCAGTTTTCATCCTTCATGCCTGCAATGGGCAGTACACAGTGTGGGACAAGGAAGGGAGGGAGAGTGATCTATGTTCTACTCAATGACTCAGAGTCCCTTAGGCCTCAAACTTATGTAGAGTTTTAGACAAAACCAGCATGAAACCAATAAAAGACTGCCCTGTTATCTAAAGGACCAGAGACGTGAGGATATTTTCCAAATTGCCCAATATGTTAGGAATTATGGGCAGTTAGGTGGATACAGTGTTGGGACTGGAGTCAGGAAAATTCATGTTTCTTAGTTCATATCAAGCCTCAGACACTAGCTGTGTGACCCTGGGTGAGCCACTTAATTCTACTTGCCTAAGTTTCTTTATGCATAAAAGAGCTGGAGGAGGAAATGGCCAACCCCTCCAGTGTCTTAGTCAAGATAACCCCCAGTGGGGTCAGGAAGAGTCAAACACAACTGAAAAATGACTGAACAACAATAATGATGAGCAAAGACACAGGAAACTTAACTCTATGCTAATACAATAAGAGTCTGGGGAAGGGTAATGCTCTCTTTTGGATATTAGCCTTAGCATACAAACATCTTGGGAGACTGGGACA
This sequence comes from Gymnobelideus leadbeateri, assembly GCA_011680675.1. Taxonomy (NCBI): domain Eukaryota; kingdom Metazoa; phylum Chordata; class Mammalia; order Diprotodontia; family Petauridae; genus Gymnobelideus; species Gymnobelideus leadbeateri. The sequence continues at coordinate 54,908 of WOXC01008758.1, read as the reverse complement.
GTGACAGGCAAAGCACTTTTCATTGGTTCATAGTTTTTCTTCACAGTGTTGTCATTATGTAAATTGGTCTCTGAACATTGTGTTCTGCATCATTTCAGAGAGATCTGTTTCCTCTGAAATTACTTATTTCATAATTTCTATTGGAGTAATGTTATTCCATTTTATTCATATACTATTCCCTGTTAGGATACTATATTAATTTTTAATTTATAACTGAAAAGAGAAAATTTAAATGTTATTGCATGTATAGATCCTTTTCTTTTGTCTTTGATCTCTTTGGAGGATAGGCCTAGTAATGAATGGTACAGCTGTTTCAAAGGGTATACACATTTAGTAACTTTGGGAGAAAAGCTCCAAATTGCTTTCCGGAATACCTTGGACAAGTTCTCTTTTTCATGAATAGTGCATTAGTATGTCTATTTTCCCACAGCCCCTCCAACATATGCTATTTTCCTCTCTTTTCTCCTTTTCCAGAGTCAATTATTCTTATAGCAACCATTGTAGAGGAGTAAGTGAAACAGTAGTAAACATAATGGGACAAATATATTTGCCTTCGGAAAATTTTTGTCACTTGAAGGAAGACAGCTCACTCAATTTACTTCATACCTATTTTTAAGCAAGATTCAGGAACCAGCCTGTCCTAGTTGAAGCTTATCACTAGAATAATGGGATTTTTCTACAATACTAGGCTCCCTCATCAATAAAAAACAAATCAACTGAAAAACAAACAATCAAAGCAGAATGTACAAATGTAGCCTTCAAATGCAGTTGGAGAAAGGAGGGAGTTTTAGATGCAATTCTCCCCTGAATCTTAACTCCATCTGTTAGGCGAAAGTTGAGCTCTGTAGCTTCATATTCCCTAGCTATGAAGGAGTAACCAAGTGCAAACTTCACCATAGGATTCTGTCTAATTAGCTATAATTGAATATGTCTTAGCCTCATTGACTTATACCAAGTTGGCCAACCAGCTATTTGGAAAAGTTAATTCTGTGTGCTCAAAAATTTGTACTGAGCTTTAACATGAATCTCAAAAGTGCTGCTTCAAAAAAAAAAAAATCATGTACTTCTTTAGATTGAGCAATCAACTGTATTTATCTGTACCAGGAAGTCAGCAGATTTATAATGACTGCTATCAATGCAGAAGAGAATTTGCTCTAAAAAACCATATGCTAGATTATTGGGATGCCTTCTATTAAGTACCATTATGTACAGTTGTGTTATGAACAAACTGACCTTCCTCATAAGATAGTTTACAGCTGTGTTTATGTAGAATAATAGACTGCTGGTGACTTTCACAGCTTATCTAGTTATGCCCTTGCCTCCAGGCAGTAAACAAAGCTTATTTCAGCAAAAAAAAATAAAAATAAATTGTTAATTGAAAAATCAGATACTTTAAAAAATTAATTTGGCTACAGAGTCTGAGTTTGTCAATTCTTTTCTATGTGTCCTGCAAGTAGCTTCCTTTGTATATAGGCGTCTGCATATTTTCTCCCTCATATTGTAAACTTCTTGAGACAGGGGTACTTAGCTCAGTACCTGGCACATAGTAGCCACTTAATAAATGTTTTTCCAATTGAATTGAATTATATTGTGGTGTAGTAGAAAGAGAATTGTCCTGGTAGTTTGGATACCAGAGTTCTGGTTCTTCCAATTACTCACTGCATGATCTTGGACAAGTCCCTTTGATGGGTTACAGGCTCTGGGAACTGCCTAGAAGTCTCTGAATCTTCCCACTGAATCTGGTGTTTGTCTGAGGCCATAAGCCTTCCATTATCACTATGATTGAATTTGAGTCACTTCATGGAGGCAAGATGGATCTTATATACAGAAAGATGTAGGAGGGTTCCAGGGGTGGTCTAGAGGAGGGATTTGGGGAGGGTCTTGAGGAGGAGTCTAAGGAGTATCTTGATGGAAGGTCAGACTCCAGGAACCCAGAGAATGGGATTTTGATGGGATAAAGGGTGGGAAACAACTTGAGGTAAAGGACAAAAGAGAGCTAGGCTAGGATAAGGGTAACAGAGATTCAATCATAGTGAGAATGCCAGATCCAGTGGGAAAAGAGAGTTCAAGGGGGTTCCCAGAGCCTGTACCACATTGACTTTTCCTCTCTCAGCCTCAGTGTCCTTTACTTTAAAGTGGGGTGGTCAGGCTAAATGGTCTCCAAGGTTTCTTCTAGCCCTAGAATTCTTTGATACTTAATGACAATTTGATTTTTTTTTTATAAAGTACAATGAAACATCCTCCACGGACACTTAGAGAAAAATAACAACAACAACAACAACAACAACAATAACAACAACAAAACAACCCAACATTTCATGATTTCTTGTATTTAGAACTGGAATATAATCTAGTTCAACCACCTCATTATACAGAAGGACAAACTGAAGCCTAAAAAGGGAAAGTGATTTCTCAAACCCATACAACAATCAACCTGTTCTATTTGAAACCCGTTTCTAGAATAATGGTATTTTCCTCCAAAGCTAGGCTCCCTCATTAATAAGAAACAAACCAACTGAAAACAACCAAACAAACAATCAAAGCAGAAAGCAAAGGCAGCCCTCAAATGCAGTGGAGGAGAGGAGGATGTTTTAGAGGCAAAATAGGATCCCAGACTTTGTCTTTGAATTCCAAATCAAGTACTCTTAAAACCAGTGATGCTTCCTTATAAGCAGCTCTTCTCTTAGAGAATGCAATCCTCTCTCCTTCTTATTTAGACATTCAGTTCTTATTTTGCTACCCTCTGGGCCAAGATTGATCTGTGATTTCTGTCAACAGGTGGGGACAGGCACTGCTTTAGTCAAGACTAGGTCTTATATGAAGAGCCCATTCCTTTATTCACCAGAATAGAGGCACAAGATAAGGAAGTAGAAGCTGAGAAGGGAGACTGAAATTTTGGCTGCTGAGTTAATGAGGAGCTTTTTCTCATGATCTAGAGCCCAGGTACTAAAAGAGTAAAACAAATTGCTAAGCAACATGACATAACTTCCAAACTATTTTAGAAACAATTACAAAATGTCATCACATAGATAACTAAAATCACAAAACACCACAATTTAGACAATTTTTAAGATCACAAAACATCACTTAATTCTGATTTTTTAATTTACAAAATTGCTCCCACCACTTCATAGTTAATCTAGTGCAGTTGGATTGTTCTCCATGGATCATCCATCTCTGGCCCATCTATGAATTTTCCAAAGTTCTCCTGCCTCTTGGAATGTCCTAGTTTCTCAGAAAGTGACTTCCAGTGTAGTGGACTTTTGGAGGTGAATTTCTGCAGGAATAGACAAGTTTTCAGAATTTATAAGTTTCTAGGAGGTATAAATCTGAATGCTATTATTTTTTTCACTTTTAAAAGAGACTAGGGCACTTGTAAGAAACAATGGTGACACCCCCAGATCAAAAGAAACACTGAGAGATGCTGAGCCTGTGTTATTTGAAAAGAGTCAGGTGAATGAGAGTGAGGAGGTAGACTGGAGGTTGTATTTGGAGAGCTAGACACCAGGGTGCTGAGTGTCAGCTTGGTTATGCCCCCTCCCTTGAGATGTCCAGATGATGGAGATGGGATCTGAATCCCCATAAGGAAAAGACCATGTCTTTAGTATCTGGATCATAAAAAGGAAGACCCCAAACTTTCCCATGCTGCCCAGGTCCCTGGCATTTGCCTGGGGCACCTGGTTCTTCCCAGTTAATACTCTTTCATTTTGGCTCTCATTGTCTGCTCCTGGCCCCACCCTAGATCTTCATTCCTTCATTCCATCTAGAGCTCTTCCTAGTGGCCCAGGTTCCTGGTGTTCACCTGTGACACCCAGACCTTCCAGTCTTCTCTGTTACCTCCTGGTCTGCCCAGACTCACTGGCCACTTATCGATCTTTCCCACAGTCCTTCTGTATATAAGGTCCATCTTGTCCTCCATTAAATTGTTCACCTTCCTTAAGAGTTGAACCAATGGCTCAGATTCAGTCTGGCCAATATTGTGGATTTTTAGACGCATGCCCATTCTCACTAGTGTTCTAATAAACCTTATCTTTGACTGAAAGAAGGCTTGGGTCAGATTCCTTTGAGTTAGGACCTGCATGTCACTATTTTGGGGTCCCATCACCACTAAACCTCAACACTGACCCGAGAAGACATATGACTAGAAGACACTGAAACTCTTCCCCTCTTTCCCTTCATTTACAGACAGAAATTTTTTACTGCACACTTTCTCAAAGAGCTTACATTCTAATGGGAGAAGACATAACTTTTAAGATATTTTAAAGGAAGATGAAAACAGGATATAAGGGATACAGGGCATAGCAGAGAGATGGAGAAGTACAACTTGGTGAAAAATGAAGACATGGCTGATCTGGGATTCCTCCTTTAAAGGGAGGTTCAGGGAGGGGGCATTCAATCAGAGGGAAATATTACAGGGGCATAGAATGTTTTCAATTCCAGGGTTCTAATGATCCAGGAAGAATAACTTTCTGGGAGAGTCAAGAAGGAATAGGAAGGTTTCCTTTCTCTTTAGGTAGAGATAACTCAATCAGATATCACAAAAGTTATAGCAGCAAAGCTATTTACCTCAGTCATGTATATATGTTTCTTCATTTTTCATATCTTTTAAAGTGAAACAAAGCAAACAAAATAAAATAGCTAATGTAACTCTGTTAATATCTATCTGTATCCCCCCTTTCATGATGTATAATCTTATAGGGGAAGTATATTATCTTTCTCAGTTTAATCATATACAGCAGGGAACATCACAGAATGGACATGAATGAACTTCGTTAATTAATGGTGTCTGGGGTGGTGATGACTGTCATGAACATATTATCTTGACTAAGACTGAGATATTTCCATTTTCTTCTACTATCTATACAGGAGGAGTATGATATTGAACAATGAACATTTTAGAAAGGAGACTGATTTTAAAATATTGATTCATAGGGATGTGGAAAAGTGGCTGAGATGACAAGGAATTGAAAGAGAAGGTGGAGCAGAAGAGGGTCATGCATTCTTTAAATTGCATATTTGGATAATTGAGATTTAACTTTCCTTCTCACTTGTGAGCTCTCTTTTATTTTTATATGTGAATGGATCTGTGATCTCTTCATTATTAGAAACCTGATGATACTATAGTGAAAAGAACACTGGTACTAGAGTCAGAAGGCCTAGGTTTAAATCATGGTTCTAACACTTGGACACAGCACCCAACCAGTGATTTGCTCATAAATGTTTAACAATTGATTTTCTTAAAACAAGGGGGGGGGTTAACCAACATGCTTTGGAATTTCCTTATGTATTTTTTTTTTGACATTGAGTTGAAGCATCATATGAAAAATAAAAAAGATGCCTTATTTTTTTGGAATATTTTCTCAAATTACACATAAAATAATTTTTTAAGATTTGTTTTTTTATAAATCTGAGTCCAAATTTTTTCCATCCTTTCCTTCCCTTCCACCTTCCTGAGATGGTAACAATTTGAGAGAGGTTATGCATGTGTAATCAGGCAAAACATATTTCCATATTAGACATGTTGTGAAAGAAGAAAGGTTAAAAAGATGAAAAGACAAAGAAAGTGAAAAGCAGTGTCCTTTGATATGTTTTCAGATTTCATCAGTTCCTTCTTTGGAGGTGGATAGCATTTTTCATCATCAGTCCTTTGGAATTATCTTGGATCATTATATTGCTGAAAATAGCTATCATTCATAGTTTATCATCAATATTGCTGTTATTGTGTACAATATTCTTCTGGTTCTAATGTGTTAGAACTTATGATTCAAATGTGTTTCTTATAAATAACATATTGTAGGATTATAGTTTTTAATACATTCTGTTATCCCACTTCTATTTTATGGGTGAGTTCATCCCATTCACATTCACAGTTCTAGTCACTGTGTTTTTTCCACCAACTTATTTTTCCCACTTTTATCCTTCTTTCTCTTCTTTCACCCTGTGCTTCCTCCCAAGTGTTTTGCTTCTGACCACCACCTCCTTCAGTCTGCCCTCCCTTTGTCAGTTCCCTTCCGTTCTCTTTTCCCTTTTCTCCTACTTCCCTATACCCAAATGAGTATATATGCTATTCCTTCTTTGGGCCAATTCTGATGAGAGTGAGGTTCAAGCATTCCCTGCCATCTCCCTTATCACTCCCTGCCCAGGCCCATCCTTCCCAAACTCTTTTCTGTGTCTTCATGTGAGATAATTTATTCTGCTCTATCGCTCTGCCCTCTTCTCCTAGTGAAATATTTTTTCTCCTTCCTTAATTTAATTTCTCCTTCCTTAATTTAATTTCTCATTCCTTAATTTAATTAATCCCATCACAGTCAACCAATACCCATGCTCTGTATCTATGTATATTCCTTCTAAATGCATTATTAATGATAAAGTTCTTAAGAATCACAAGTATCATCTTACCACGTGGGAATATAAAAAGTTTAACCTTCCTGATTCCCTTATGTTTCCTCTTTCCTATTTACCTTTTTATGCTTCTCTTGAGTTTTGTATTTGAAAATCATATTTTCTGTCCAACTCTGTTCTTTTCATCAGAAATGCTTAAATTCTTTTAATTTACTGAATATTCATTTTCCCCTCAAGGACTATGCTCAGTTTCACTGGGTGGATTATTCATGGTTGTAATTCTAGCTCCTTTCTGTTTGGAATATCATATTCCAAGCCTTCCAATCCTTTAATGTAAAAGCTGCTAAATTCTGTATAATCCTTACTGTGGCTCCATGGTGTTTGAATTGTTTCTTTGCCTGAGAACTTTGGAATTTGAATATAATATTCCTGAAAGTTTTCATTTTAGGATCACTTTCAGGCAGTGATTCTAGAGCCCTCTGGTTCTAGAATATTGGGGCAGTTTTCCTTGATAATTTCTTAAAATATGATGCTCAGGCTCTTTTTTTATCATGGTTTTTAGGTAGTCTAATAATTCTTAAATGTCTCCCAGATCCATATTCCAAATCAATTGATTTTTTAATAAGACATTTCATGTTTGGGGCAGCTAGGTGGCGCAGTGAGTAGAGCATTGGCCCTGGAGTCAGAAGGACCTGAGTTTGGAGCAGGCCTCAGACACTTAACCCACACAAACAAAAACCTAGCCATGTGACCTTGGGCAAGTTACTTAACCCCAATTGCCCTAAAAGGGGCAGCTAGGCGGCACAGTGAGTAAGAGTGCTGGCCTCAGAGTTGGGATGACCCGAGATCAAATCCGGCCTCAGAAAATGAGCACCCACACATAAATTATGACTAGCCGTGTAACCTTGAGCAAGTTATTTAACCCCAATTGCTTTAAAAATGATATTTCATGTTTTATTCTATTTTTTCCCATTCTTTCGACTTTGTTTTTATTGTTTCTTGATATCTCAGGGAATCATTAGCTGCTTCTTCTTCTTCTTCTTCTTCTTCTTCTTCTTTGTCTTTTTTATAGGGGGAAGAAAGGGAAAGTGGGATTAAGTGACTTGCCCAATGTCACACAGCTAGTAAGTGTTAAGTGTCTGAAGCCAGATTTGAAATAAGGTCCTCCTGACTCCAGGGCTGGTGTTCTATTCATTGTACCACCTAGCTGAACCTGAATCATTAACTTCTACTTGCCTAATTCTAATGTTTGAGAATTATTATTATTATTTTTTCAGTGAGCATTTGCACCTTCTTTTTCTTTTGGTCACTTCTTTTTAAGAAGCTCTTTTCATCAGTGAATTTTTGCACATTCTTTTCCATTTAGCCAATTCTTCTTTTTAAGGAGTTATTTTCTTAAGCATTTAAAAAAATATTTCCCCACATTTTTATACTTTGTTTACCAAGCTGTTGACCCTTTCCCCCCATGAATCACTTACATCACTCTCATTTATTTTCTCAATTTTTCTTCTACCTCTCTTACTTGATTTTTAAAATCCTTTTTGAACTCTTCCAGGAGTTCTTTTTGCTCTTGGGGTCAATTCTCAATTTTCTTTGAGGCCCAATATGTATGCTTTTGGACATTATCTCTCTTCTGAGTTTGTGTTTTGATCTTTTATGTCACTGTAATAAGTTTCTGTGGTCAGGTTCTTTTATTTTTATTTTCATTTCCCCAGCATATTTCATGACTTTTAAGTGTATGTTAAAGTTGGGCTCTTCTCCTGGAATGAGGGGCCACTGTCTCATGCTTATTGCATCAGGGCTTGAGACCTCACTGCTGAGCTGAGCCAAGTGCTGCTGGCCTGTTCTGAGGCTTGAAACTTTGCTGCTAACTTGCTGGGACATGGACTGCTTGCTGTTCACTTACTCTGACACTTCTTGCACTTCCCCTTTAATTCAGTGAGACAAACCTTTCTTGCCAACATTCTGAGTTGTTTTGGGCTAGAAAATTGTTTTACCCTGTCTTTTTGTTGGTTCTGTTGCTTCAGAATTCATCTTGAGACTTTATTTTATAGTTGCTTGGAGGTGAATTTAGGAGTTCCTGCCTTACTCTGCCATCTTGGCTCAGCCTTTCTACTTAATTTTCTTATTATAGTAACCAAAATAGGTACTGAATCTATGATTTCAATAGGTATTGGGAACTCTTTATTAAGAAAACTCCTGATCAGATCACAGTGCATTACTCTACCTTCTCTGAAATTTTATAGTCTTCAAAAGTTGTCCAGAGCACTAAAAGAGTGCAACTTGACCAGAGTCATACAGCCAGTATTTGTCAGAGGGGAATCTTGAATCCACATCCTCTTGGCTCTAAAACCAACTTTTTTATCCACTATACAATACTGACTTTTATATATAAAAGTCAGTATTGTATAGTGTAATATACTAAAATACAAGGTTCATTCAGGATCTTTTTATGCTTACATTTAAAAAATAAAACTATTTCTGATGAATGGGGTTTTCTTCTCTTTGAATTATTGCAAAGAGTTGTGAGAAATAACTTTTCTGAGGTCTTCTACCTGTACATAACAAGAGTTTTTCATTGCCATATTCTGTGTAATACTTAACAGGAACTGTTGTAACTTAAATCTTTGTAATGAAAAGACTATGCCATAAAGCATAGAACTTCATTTTCTGAAAAAAGAATTCTGAATCTTTCTTTGTTCCATTTTGTGTGTTAACAGATAGTATTGTAATGCTTCAGGGTTCTTATCATCTCACTAGTGACTGCTAGGGATGAGAGGTACCTTCGAAGGTAATGTCACGAGATGATTCATGGGGAATGTCATAAAGTCAAAAAGCTCTTTCAGCTTGTAGCCTTTTGGCTAAGGCAAAGGACTGGCTATACATTTTGAACACCAGTGTTTCCACAGGCTATCTCAATGAGACTATAGCTGACATGTGCCTAATGGAACTTTTGCCATTAGTTATACATTTGAGACCTCTTCAGTGTTGATGAAATCCTCACGTTAAGCTTAATTTTTTATCAAGAAAACTGCTTTTATCTTGCTCAGGAGAGCATGACTAAGTATTTAGTGTCATTTCCAATATTTAACCGGCTTGCCCTCTCCCTGTCTCTTAGTATGCAGTATCAAGTCATTTAACAACAATAATATAATATGAAATATGTTTATAAATGTTGCCACAGGAGCAGAAGCCTACATGCAACCTCCTGAGGGACACTGAGACAAATCATTTCTGTGGGTAAGCATATATTCTGTAAGTGATGGTAGATTGATTTACCATTCCCTCATAGAATGTCTCCTCTCTGTGAGATCTGTTTCTTGAACCTAGTGGTGGCTCAGAATCTAAATCAGCAACTTCCTTAAAAAGTTTATAGCATGTAAAGTTAGACAATCTCTTAGAGGGCATTCCCTAATTTTACATATGAGGAAATTGAGGCCCAGAGAGGCAGGGAAATACAATGTTTTGGTAGAAACATCACTTCATCTAGGGACAGAGTACTTGGGTTCAAGTCTTGATTCCACTTCTAACTGCTGGTTACTTCACTTATCTTGACCTTAGTTCCTTACCTGCAAAATAAAAGGGATAAAAACCTTTTCATTTTCCTTCCAGATCTGCATCCTAAGATGTTTGTGAGGGAATGTCCAATCAGCCTTCCACTATCAGAACATCATTTGGAAATAATCTGTTTCCTTTTGGAAATGCTTTGCCACTGTATTCCTTAAGAGGTTGAATGTAAACCTCCTCTCCTCTGGTGGCTTTTATAAATTAATTTCATATTACTGGATTGTTTTTAACTTACTTCATTTTGCATACTAAAAGAAAATGGCAGTGGGTAAGCAGGCCAGATTTTGGAAATGGCATTACGTATATTAATATTTAGTCATGCCTCCCTGAGAAGGATAAAGGCATATTTTTCTAAATAATGAGTAAACCTAACTTACAAGGATTTCTATGTGGAAATCAAAATCTATAATCCTATGAACTGTATTGCCAGTAAGTATCAAAGGCATATTTTGAACCAAGATCTTCCTTTTTCAAAGTTTAACATCTCTTCCTTTACCATGTCTGAGATAAGTCCTGCTTTCTGATAACAGAAAATGCTTAGCATATCATGAGAATTTTCAATACTTTAAAAAAAATCTGATTTTGTATTATATGTATGGTATATGTTTTGAATGAATATTTTGTTATGTTTTGGGTCAGATGATTTTTTCTATTTGAATACATTTTCAATTTTAACATGTATGTCAATGAGAAAATTATTCCTAAAATTATTCAGGATTAGACACCTTATTGGGGCAGCAAACCTTTCATCCCACTTAAGGGCATAACATAAATATGAAATGTCATAATTAGTCTGTCCTATGTGATAATGAGTTGTTCCTAACACATGGGCCTTGAAAATATTAAAGATTTTCCTCCTAGTTATCTTTAAGAATTTTTATCCAGCAAAGAATTTTTTCAAACATTTCTTAAAGGAGAAGTTACAAGTTAACAACCATATGAAAGAGTAATACAAATCACTAATAATAAGAAAGATGGAAATAAAAAAAAAATCTTTGGTGTTGTCACACCCAGACAATTGGCAAAGATGACAAAAATGGTGAGAGTCAATGTTGGAAGTGTTGTGGAAGACAAGAACAATAATATGCTGTTGGTGGATCTATGAATTAATACAACTATTCTGGAAGGCAACTTGGATTTAAACAAATAAAGTAGCAAAAGTGACAATAGCTTTTGATTTAGAGATTCCAGTGAAAGAAATAAACAAGTAGGTTACGGACAAAAAAAGAAAGGCCTCCTATATGTGAAAACATTTATAATAGTGTTTTTTATTGTAGCAAAGAACTGGAAAAATTAGGTTCTTATTAACTTAAGAATGACTAAACAAGTTGTGATAAATGGATGTAATGGTTTATTTCTATGCTGTGAGATTGATGAACATATTGGATACTAAGAAAAATGGAAAGATTTACATGAAATGATGCAAAGTGAAGTAAGGCAGAGGCAAAAAAACAATATCCAAAGAGGACAAAGATGTAAATGGAGGGAACAGCTACCATAAAACAGCACATAATGAAGTTATATATGTATACATACATTTATATACATACTATATACACATATATATTTATTATATATGTGCATATATAATAAAATTATTATATTATAAGGAATAATCTTGGCCCTAAAGAAGAGATATGAGAAGATACCTCATGGTATCCATTTATATATACAAGAAAGGGTGAAATTTGCAAGTGTGAAATATGGTATATAATATCAGGTATGTAAAACAATGATAAATTTTTCTTTTGTTTCTCTTTTTCTTGTTCTGAATATTTCTTTATTATATAATGCTGACTTTCAAGGAGGTAAGGAGGGATTCATAGGGAAATCTGGGATATGTAAAATAGGAAAATAAAATAATATCAATATCACATATCTCTAATTTCAAAATATTAATATAAAATACCAATAATTTGTTTTTAAAAAGAATCTAGGGCTAGGTGTTTATAACAATGTAAAATGAGTTTTGAAATTAATGTTTCTTTTTTCACAAATATTTCTTTGTATAAAATGGATCAGTTCTACTTTTTTTTTTTTTTTTTTTTGCTTTTTGGAGGGCAATTGGGGTTAAGTAACTTGCCCAAGGTCACACGGCTAGGTTTTTGTTTGTGTGTGTTGAATATCTGAGGCCAGATCTGAACTCAGGTCCTTCTGACTCCAGGGCCAGCACTCTCTACTCACTGCGCCACCTAGCCGCCCCCGATCAGTTCTACTTTTAAAAGATGTTTCTTGAAAGAAATAAGATGGTAAAGTTTGTAGATTTTTCTGTGATAAACAACTGAATGGCTTTCTTCAGTAATTAGTAATCTGTCCTAGAGTATATAAATGAATAATATCAAGATTAATGATATAGTTATTCTCTAAAATTTGTAAGGTTTAACTTAGTTTGAAAAATTAGTTTTACTACTTATGAATTTAATCAAATAATATAATACTTTGGAAGTATAATCAAAATTTCAGAGCTTGAAAAATCATGTCATTTAATGTTTTTTTTTTAAATAGTATTTATTTATTTTTGGTACTTTTTAAAAAATTGATTTCCAGAATCTTTCCCTCTCTCCGACCCCCTCCCCACCTGCTTAAAAGGTAAGTTATATGATATCAATTATACATGTTAAATTATTCAAAACATATCTCCATATATGCAATATCACAAAAAAAGAAAAAAAAAGAAAAAGAGAAAATTATACTTCAATTTGCACTCAGAGTTCATTAGTTCTCTCTTTGGAGGTTAATAACACGTTTTTTGTCATAAATCTTTTGAAATTGTCTACCATGACTATATTGATCAAAGTAGATCTAGATGGCAGAGTGAAAGCAGACTAACCTGAGATCTCCCACAAATTCCTTCAGATGCCTCCAAGGGATATATCTGAGCAGACTTTGGAGTGGCAGAATCCACAATGAGACAGAATGTGGCATATTTCTAGCCCAAGACAGCCTGGGGGGTCAACAGGAAGGATCTGTTGCACTGGACTGGTAGAGAAGCATAGAGCATGTGAGCTGTACCAGTGCAGACATGACTATAGAAGAGCTAGAGCAGATCCCAGCAGACTGAATCTTCAGCAGCAGTGGTGGGTGATTCCCAGACCTTTCAGTGCAGGATGGGGTCTGTCAGAACTGGGTGAGAGAGAGGCACAGACCTCTGCACAACCTTCAGCAGTGACAGCAGCTCCTCCTGGGGCTATCAGTCCACAGACTAAATGTATGAAAGTCACCTACTTAAACTTCTGTGACCAAACATGGCAGAGTAAACTCTAAGTGCTCTCACCCCCACCTTGTTGACCTTGAAAAACCCAGAGAACATTGCCCCAGGAAAAATCCTGGAATAGTGGAGCCAGATGAAAGGGTATAGCAGTCTTGTAACTTTGGAGGCTAGTGGGATTTGTAGGAGGGGTCCCTCTTGCTGTGACTGAACAGGACCATCACAGGATGGGAGGTGTCCCAGAAAGCCAGCAGCAATCTCCACCTCAGCCAGTCGGTGGGAGATCCTGAGCCCCAAGGAGGTGGAGCTGGAAAACACCAACAGCAGGACCCCAGGTGTGCCTTTGCACAGCTAGGGGAATTTGCAGACACCAGTGTGGAGGAGCATCCACCAGGCTGAGCCTACCTGAGCTCCAACACAGCCCTAGGGGAGGAGGAGACCTCCAGTGGCCAGATTACCCCTCCCCCACACCTCACTCTCTGAGCTTCAGTGTAACCTTAGGGAAATTCAGAGAGATTGTACCTAGCCTCAGCACACACCAGCCAGCTCCAATTCAGCGCCAGGTAAACTACAGCATTATATAGCTGCCAGAACCAAAACCACAGCACACAAAGCCAATAACCAAGGCCCCAGTACCCAATACAAGAAGTGTGGGACAGCACCCTCTGTGCCCCAGAATCAGAGATTCATCTTAAAAGTCAGGAAAAGGGCAATCACAATGGGTAAAAATCAAATTAGAAAAGGAAAGACCATAGATTTTTACTATGGGGACAGGGAAGATCAAAATATAAATTTAGAAGAGGACAACATTGATACTTTATCCACATCTGAAACCCCAAAAGGGAATATGAACTGGTCCCAAGCTTAAAAAATATTCTTAGAAGAGCTTACAAAGGATTTTAAAAGTCAAATTAGAGGGGTAGAAACAAAATTAAATAATTAAAAAAAATACAATTGACAAAATGGAAAAAAAATCACTGTAGAAAATAACTTTAAGTAGAAGCTAACAACTCTTTGAGGCATCATGAATCAGTCAAACAAAACCTAAAGAATAAAAAAAAGATGAAAATGTAAAATATCTCATTGGAAAAATAACTGACCTGAAAAATAGATAAAGGAGGACTAATCTAAGAAGTATTGGTCTACTGGAAAGTCATGATGAAAAAAGAGCTTGGACAGTATCTTCAAAGAAATCAACAAGTAAAAAGGCCCCAAGGTCCTAGACCCAGAGGGTAAAATAAGATATTGAAAAAATCCACTGATCACCTCCTGAAAGAGATCACAAATTGAACATTCTAAGGAATATTACAGCCATATTTCAGAATTATTAGTTCAAGGATAAAATACTGCAAGCAGCCAGAAAGAAAAAAATTCAAATATCTTGATACAGTTAGTATCACACATAATCTTGCAGATTCTACATTAAAATATCAGAGGGATTGGAATATGACATTCTTAAGGCAAAGGAGCTTGGATTACAACCAATGATCAACTACCCAGTAAAATTAACCATAATCTTTCAGACAAGACGGACAGTCAGTGAAATAGGGGCTTTCCACAGCTTCTTCCTGAGCTCAATAGAAAATTTGGCCTTCAAATACAAGACTCAAGAAAGGCATAAAAAGGTAAACAGGAAAAAAAAACATGCTATTCAATAAGAGCATATTGTTTATATCCCTTCATGGGAGGATGATAATTATAAATCCTGAGAACTGTATCTTTATTACAACATTTAAAAGGGATATAAATAGAAAGAAGGTATGGATATAAATTAACTGATGTTATAAAAAACTAATTAAGGGGTGCAAAGGGATTTCAATGGGAGAAGAGAGGAAGAGGAGGCAGAAGAGGGTAAATTACATCACATGAAGAGGCAGAAAAACATTATAGCAGAGGAAAAGAAGGGAGGGATATGATCATTGTATGAACTTTACTCTCATTGGGTTTGGTTCAAGGAGGGAATAACATACTTAGTTAAGGGTAGAAATCTAACTTGCCATACAGGAGGGGAAAGGGGAAAGAAAGGGGATGAAGTGATTAGAAGGGAAGGAAGAAGTAGTAAGAAAAAAGTAAAAGTAAAGGGAGGGCAGATAGAAGGGAGGGAAGGTTGAGGGAAGCAGTGGTCAAAAGTAAAACTTTTGAGGTGGGTAAGGGAGAAGTGAGAAATAAAAGAATAAATGGGGGTATAGGATGGAAATAAAGATATGAATAACAATCATGACTGTGAATAAAAATGGGATGGACTCTGATAAAACAGAGGTGGATAGCAGAATGGATTAAAAACTATAATCCTAGGGGAGGTTAGGTGGTGCTGTGAGTAGTGTGCTGGCCCTGGAGTTAGAAGGACCTGAGTTCGGATCCGGCCTCAGACACTTAACACACACAAACAAAAACCTAGCAAGTTACTTAACCCCAATTGCCTTCCAAAAAGCAAAAAAAACAAAAACCAAAAACCAAAAACCATAATCCTACACTGTTGTGTACAAGAAACATATTTGAAAGGGGGACACAAAAAGGGTAAATGTAAAAGGCTAGAGTAGAATACATTATGCTTCAACTGAGGTAAAAAAAAAAAAAGCAGGGGTAATAATCCTAATCTCAGACAAAACAAAGGCAAGAATAGATCTAATCAAAAGAAATAAGGAAGGAAACTATATCCTGCTAAAAGGCACCATAGACAATAAAGTAGTATCATTACCAAACATATATGCACCAAATGGTATAGCATCAAAATCCTTAGAGGAGAAGTTAAGGGAGATACAGGAAGAAATAGACAGAAAAACTATACTAGTGGGGGACCTCAGTCTCCCCCTCTCTGAACTTGATAAATCTAACTTCAAAATAAACAAGAAAGAAATTAAGGAAGTGAATATAATTTTAGAAAAGGTAGATATGGTAAACTTTTGGAGAAAATTGAATGGGGATAGAAAGGAATATACCTTTTTCTCAGTGGTATATGGCACAGACACAAAAATTGGCCATGTACCAGGGCATAAAAACCTCACAATTCAGGGCAGAAAGGCAGAAATATTAAATGCATCCTTTTCAGATCATGATGCAATAAAAATTACGTGTAATAAAGGGCCATGGAAAGATAGACTAAAATTAATTGGAAACTATATAATCTAAATCTAAAGAATGAATGGGCCAGACAAGAAATCATAGAAACAATTTATGACCTCATTCAACAGAATGACAATAATGAGACAACATACCAAAACTTATGAGTTTCAGCCAAAGAAGTTCTTAGGGGAAGTTTTATATCTCTGAATGCTTACATGAACAAAATAGAGAAAGAGGAGATCAATGAATTGGGTATGCAACTAAAAAAGCTAGAATAAGAGCAGATAAAAAATTCTCAATTAAATACCAAATTAGAAATACTGAAAACCTACAGAAGATTAATAAAATTGAATTTAAGGAAACTATTGAACTAATAAATAAAAGTAAATGCTGGTTGTATAAAAAAAAAACAATGAAATTGATAAACCTTTGGTTAATTTGCTTAAAAAGAAAGAAGTTGTCAAATCTTTTACAATTGATCATTACAACATTGCTGTTATTCTTCACAATGGTCTCCCGGGAGACCTAACTTCACTTTGCATCAATCTATATGGATTTTGCCATTTTTTTTCCTTCTGAAACCACCCCCATTGATATTTCTTATAACATAGTAGTACTCCATCAAAATCATATGCCACAATTCAATTATACCACAATTGACCCCTAAATTTATAATTCTTTGCCACCACAAAAAGAGCTGCTATAAATATTTCTGTACACATAGGTTCTTTTGCCTTTTTTATGACCTCTTTTGGATACATACAGTTGTATTGTTGCATCAAAGGGTAAAGCACAGTTTGATTGCTCTTTGGGCATAGTTCCAAATTGCTCTCCAGAACTGTTAAATCAGTTCACAACTTCATTAACAGTGTATTAATGTCCCAATTTTCCCACATCCTCTCTCATATTCATCATTTTCCTTTTCTGTCATATTAGCCAATATTATAACAATCTTAAAGTTGTTTTAATTTACATTGACTTGGAGCATTTTTTCATATAGTTAGAAAAATTTGATTTTTCTTCTGAAAACGGCTTGTTCTATTGCTTTTGACCATTTATTAATTGAGGAATGGTTCTTATTTTTATAAACTTGACTCACTTCTGTATAAATTTAATAAATGAGGACTTAATCAGAGAGACTTACTGTAAATTTTTACATTACCTCATTGTCTATGGTACCTTTTATTAAAATATAGTTTCCCTGATTATCTGTTTTAATTAGGTCTATTTTTGTTTTTGCCTTTTCTGTGATCATGATTGCTACCCCTTCTTTTTTTAGCCTCAGCTGAAGAATAGTAGATTCTACTCCAGCCCTTTATTTTAACTGTGTGTGTGTGTGTGTGTGTGTGTGTGTGTGTGTGTGTTTCAAATGTGTCTCCTAAACACATCATATTGTTAGATTCTGGTTTCCAATTAGTTCTCTGATCTGCTTCTGCTTTATGTGTCAACACATATCATTTGCATTCACAGTTATGACTACTAACAATGTATTTTCCTCTATCCTATTATCTTCTGTTTATCCTTCTCTTTCTCTTTTTATCCTGTTTTTCCTCAAAAACTTGTTTTGCTTCTGACCACTGCTTCCCTTTGATCATTGCCACTACCCCTAGTTTTTCTCATCCCCTTCCCCTCCTATTTCTTTATTGGGCAAGATAGATTTCTGTACTCAACTGAGGCCAAGAGCTCACAAAGGCTATTACTGCTGCTGTTTTGGAGGCCTCCAAGGTCAAGTGCTGTTGCTCCTGCCATGTTTAGAGCTTTCAATCACCTGGTCTTACATATCCCTCCTGTTTTGGTTCTAAGTTGTCTTAGGCTGGAAAAATGTCTCCCTCTGACACTTTTTGGTCTCTATTGTTACAAAATTTGATTTGAGGCAATATTTTAATGTTGTTTGGAGAAGAATTTTGGGAGAGTTCAGTTGGGTCCCAGCCCATTCTCTGCCATCATGACTCCATGGACTGGCCATTTAGTCTAACCACTTAATTTTTACAGGTTAAAATAGAGGCCTAAAAAGTTTAGTAACGTAACCAAAATCATATAACTAATTAGTGGAAGAACTAAATCCACTTAGAATATAGAATGGTACAGTCACTGCAAGTTTATTGATTTTCTAATAAGAAAACTGGTTTGAATTGGGTGTTGCCCAATTAGATATTACATAGCCCTTAAAAACTCATATAAGCTATAGAAGCTTCATTTTCCTCATCTATAATGTGGAGATATAATACTTGGATTATCTATATCACAAAGTTGTATTATAGTGCAAACAAGATAATCTATGCCAAATGCTTTGTACCTAATGTACTCCCATAAGTTAAATTTCAGTTATTATTATGAAAGCTTCTACCACACCCTACTACTTATCTAAAAGCAGCAAATGTGATGCCATGGATTAGTTTATTTACTCAGAGTCATGTCTACTAGGAATGTGTAAAACATAATGAAATAGAGTTTTTCATGAAATTCTAAAAAACCTTATGCTAACTTATTTTAATGCTATCAAGAGTGTTTATTTAAGGGCGGGTGGAGCCAAGATGGTGGAAAGGAAGCAGTAACCTCGCTGAGCTCCTGGGTCACTAAGTCTCAAAGGGTGAATCTGAGCGGATTCCAGAGTGACGGGGCCCACTGGAAGACAGATCGTGGCAGAGTCCAGCCCAGGAGGTTGCCCAGTGTGTCCACACAGGTCGAGCGCAGAGTGCGTGGGGTCTGCACAGCTCAGACCTAAGAGCAGACAAGCAGACTACACCAGAGAGAGAAAAAGCCCCAGCCTGCAGACTTACCATGGACGAATCACAGTCATCTCCCAGAGGGAACTGATCATTGGAGCCAGGTAGGAGAGTCAGGCCCCCAGTGGAGAGAGTGGCTTCTCCGGCTGCATTTGGCCCCCAACCTGGAAGTTTAGAAACTGCCTGCCTGTATAATACAGGGGCTGGAATGGCAAAGTAAATTCTAGCTGCTCTGTTCCTCTCATCCCTCCTTCATGAAGCAGAAAACCCAAAGATAAGTCTCCCACCCAGATTGAAATCCCAAGTTAATGGAAATAGCCTCAGGCTTGAGAGTCTCCAAGAAGGGGTGTAACTGAGACAGCCAGGAGTCTGAAGAGAAGAGAGGGAGGGGTCCCAACAAGCCCCACCTCACCTCACCAACAAAAGCCTACTTATAGCCCAGGGGTATAGAGGCAGAAATCTGAAGTGGTCAGACTCACCCCCACCTACACATCTACATTCCTCACTGATTTCCCTGACTTAGCCATAAACTAGCCACCCAGAGGTATTCAAAGTCAAGGATCAGGCCCTAAACTCATAGCCTGAGAAACTAAGAAACAGGAAGTCACAATGGGAAGGAAGGAAGCTGAGAAGGAGAAGGGGAAGGCAAGAAAGTCTATTCGAGCCTACTATGTAGGGGAAGAACAACTAAAAACACAGGACAATATAGACTCTCTACCCATACCTGAGACCACAGAAGGAAACATGATCTGGTCTCAAGCCCAAATAGCATTCTTGGAGGAGCTTAAGAAAAATTTTAAAGACCAAATCAGGGAAGCAGTGACCAACTTGGAAAAAAAGTCTCAGTGAAGAAAACAAATCCTTAAAAAGTAAAATTAGTGAAGTAATTGGAGAAAATACCTCGCTAAAAAAAACTTCAAAAACTAACTGAAGACCATACTTCGCTAAAAATTACATACAATCAAACTGAAACTAAGAACTCTATGATGCAGCAGGAGTCAATAAAAAAAATGATCGAAAAATTGGAAGAAAATGTAAAATATCTCTGGATAAATAACTGACCTAGAGAACAGATCCAGGAGAGACAACTTAAGAATTATTGGTCTACCAGAAAACCATGATGAAAAAAGCAGTCTAGACAACATCCTCCAAAAGATTGTCAAAGAAAACTGTCCTGAGGTCCTGGAATCAGAAGATAAAATAGCTATCGATAGAATTCACTGGACTCCTCCTGAAAGAGATCCCAAACTGAAAACTCCAAGAAATATAGTAGCCAAATTCCAGAATTACAAGATTAAAGAAAAAATTCTACAAGCAGCCAAAAAGACACAATTCAAATATCGAGGAACTACAGTTAGGATCACACAGGACCTAGCAGCTTCTACATTAAAAGAGCAGAGGGACTGGAATTTGATATTTCGTAGGGCAAGAGAGCTAGGACTACAACCAAGGATTAACTACCCGGCAAAACTGAGCATAATCTTTCAGGCAAGGAGATGGACGTTTAATGAAATAAGAGACTTCCAGACTTTCCTGATGAAAAAGCCAGAGCTCAATGGAAAATTTGATCTCCAATTACAAGACTCCAGAAAGATATAAAAAGGTAAACAAGGGAAACACAGACTCACACATGCATAAGTGCACATACCCACACCCACAAACACACGCTCATTACTTGGGATGCAACAAGAGCAAAATGTTCACATCCCTATATGTGGAGCTGATAACTGTCAATATTCGAAATCTTTATGATTATCATGACCTTCTAAAGGGTTATACTTAGATAGAGGGTGTGGGTATGAATGCACTAACATGAAGTCTAAAAAAAAAAGACTACTAAGGGGATCAAAGAGACTGTAATGGGAAAAAGGAAAGGACGAGCTAGGAAAAGGTAAAATATGCCATCTGAAGAGGCATCAAAACACACTATAGAAAAGGGGAAAGAAAGAGGGAGAAGAACATCATTTAAACACTATTCTCACTGGTTCTGGTCCAAAGAGGGATCAAATTAATCAGTGAAGTTTAAGATTCTAATGTGAATAGACACATAAATTCATTAAATAGAGGAAAAGGAGGGAGGGAGAGGAGCACTGTTTGAAATTTACTCTCATTGGTTTGGAATCAAACAGGGAGTAATTTACTCTGATAAGTATAAAAATTTATTGTGTCCTATAGATAGTGGAAGGGTAAGGGGGGTGAAAAGGAGGAGACTAAAGGGGGGATTAGAAGGGAGGGAAATAGTAGTAAGGGGAGAGGGTAGGTTAAGAAGGGGGGTCACTGGGTGGGAACACTGAGGGAGGGGGCGGTCAAAAGGGAAAACTTCAAGGAGGGGAAGGGAGAAGGAAGAAACAAAAACATAAACAGGGGAGGGAATAGGATGGAGGGGAAGAGACAGATAGTCATCATTACTGTGAATGTGAATGGGATGAACTCTCCCATAAAACAGAGGCTTATAGCAGAATGGATTAAAAACCATAATCCTACAATATGCTGTCTACAAGAAACACATTTGAAACAAAGGGATACCCACAGGGTAAAGGTAAAAGGTTGGAGTAAAATTTATTATGCCTCAGCTAAAGTAAAAAAGCAGGGGTAGAAATACTTATCTCAGATAAAGCAAAAGCAAAAATAGATCTAATTAAAAGAGATAAGGAAGGAAACTATATCCTACTATAAGGCACCATTGAGAATGAAGCAATATCACTACTTAATATATATGCACCAAGTGGTATAGCATCCAGATTCCTAGAGGAGAAGTTAAAGGAATTAGAGGAAGAAATAGATAGCAAAACTATACTAGTGGGGGACCTTAATCTCCCCCTCTTTGAACTTGATAAATCTAACCTCAAAATAAACAAGAAAGAAGTTAAGAAGGTGAATAGAATCTTAGAGAGACTAGATATGATGGATCTCTGGAGAAAACTGAATGGGGATAAAAAGGAATTTACTTTCTTCTCAGCAGTGCATGGTACATACTCAAAAATAGACCATGTACTAGGGCATAAAAACCTCACAATCCAGTGCAAAAAGGCAGAGATATTAAATGCATCATTCTCAGATCATGATGCAATAAAAAGTATATGCAATAAAGGGCCAGGGAAAAATAGACTAAAAACTAATTGGAAATTAAACAACTTAATCCTAAAGAATGGACAAAAGGAGAGATTAATAAAATTGAAATTAAGAAAACTACTGAATTAATAAATAAAACTAAGAGCTGGTTTTATGAAAAAATCAACAAAATTGATAGTCCCTTAGTCAATATGATAAAAAAAAGAAAGAAGAAAACCAAATTATGAGTATCAAAAATAAAAAGGGTGAATCTACCTCTAATGAAGAGGAAATAAAAAAAATAATGAGGAATTATTTTTCCCAGTTGTATGCATATAAATATGACAATCTTAGTGAAATGGATGAATATTTACAAAATCACAAGTTGCCCAGATTAACTGAAGAAGAAGTGAATTACCTAAATAATCCCATCTCAGAAAAAGAAGTCAAACAAGCCATCAATGAACTCCCTAGGAAAAAATCTCCAGGGCCAGATGGGTTCACTAGTGAATTCTATCAAACATTTAAAGAACAATTGATTCTGATACTCTACAAACTGTTTGGGAAAATTAGTGAAGAAGGAGTCCTACCAAATTCTTTCTATGACACAAATATGGTACTGATTCCTAAATCAGGAAGAGACAAGACAGAGAAAGAAAATTGTAGACCAATTTCCCTCATGAATTTAGACACAAAAATTCTAAATAAAATATTAGCCAAAAGACTCCAACAACTTATCACAAAAATAATACACTTTGATCAGGTAGGATTCATTCCAGGAATGCAAGGATGGTTTAATATTAGGAAAACTATCAGTATAATTGAGCACATCAACAATAAAACTAGTAGAAACCACATGATCATCTCAATAGATGCAGAAAAGGCTTTTGACAAAGTACAATATCCATTCCTATTAAAAACACTAGAAAGCATAGGAATAAATGGAGCCTTCCTTAAAATAGTTGATAGCATCTATTTAAAACCATCAGCAAGTGTTATATGCAATGGGGATAAACTAGAAGCCTTTCTAATAAGATCAGGAGCGAAACAAGGGTGTCCACTATCACCCTTCTTATTCAGTCTGGTACTAGAAACACTAGCAGTAGCAATTAGAGAAGAAAAAGAAACCAAAGGAATCAAATTAGGCAAAGAAGTGACCAAGCTATCACTCTTTGCAGATGACATGATGATATATTTAGAGAATCCTAGAGAATCAAGTAAAAAACTACTTGAGACAATAAATAAATTTGGCAAAGTTGCAGGATATAAAATAAACCCACATAAATCCTCAGCATTCCTGTACATCTCTAATAAAACTCAACAACAAGAGATAGAAAGAGAAATCCCATTTAAAGTCACTGTAGACATTATAAAATATTTGGGAATCTACTTACCAAAACAAACCCAGAATCTATATGATCACAACTACAAAACACTTCTCACACAAATAAAATCAGATCGAAATAGTTGGAAAAATATCAATTGCTCATGGCTGGGTCGAGCTAATATAATAAAAATGACAATTTTACCCAAACTAAACTATATATTTAGTGCCATACCAATTAATTTACCAAAAAACTACTTTGTAGAGTTAGAGAAAATAATAACAAAATTTATTTGGAAAAACAAACGGTCTAGAATATCAAGGGAATTAATGAAAAGAAACGCTAGGGAAGGTGGACTAGCTATGCCTGATCTTAATCTGTATTATACAGCAGCAGTCATCAAAACTGCTTGGTACTGGCAGAGGTGTAGAGTAGTGGACCAATGGAATAGATTAGGTGCAGGAGACCCAGCAGTTAATGAATATAGTAATCTATTGTTTTCCAGTTTTTTGGATAAGAATGCACTGTTTGATGAAAACTGCTGGAAGAACTGGAATACAGTATGGCAGAAAGTGGGCATAGATCACTATCTAACACCATATACCAAATTCAAGTCTAAATGGGTGCATGATCTAGGTGTAAAGGATGATACTGTAATTTGGGAAAGCAAGGAATAGTTTACCTGACAGACTTGTGGAGAGGGGAAGATTTTAGGACCAAACAAGAATTAGAGAGCATCATAAAATGCAAAATGGATAATTTTGATTACATTAAATTGAAAAGCTTCTGTACAAACAAAGCCAATGTAACCAAGATCAAGAGGGAGGTGGGAAATTGGGAAAGAATTTTTACAACTTGTGTCTCTGATAAAGGACTCATCTCTAAAATTTATAGAGAATTGAGCCAAATCTATATGAATACAAGTCACTCCCCAATTGATAAATGGTCAAAGGATATGAACAGGCAGTTTTCAGAGAAAGAAATTAAAGATATCTATAAGCATATGACGAAATGCTCTAAATCACTATTAATTAGAGAAATGCAAATCAAAACAACTCTGAGATACCATATCCCTCCAGTCAGATTGGCTAAGATGACAAAACAAGAAAGTGACAAATGCTGGAGAGGATGTGGACAAATTGGAACACTAATACATTGCTGGTGGAGTTGTGAACTTATCCACCCATTCTGGAGAGCAATCTGGAATTATGCCCAAAGGATTATAAATAATTTCATACCCTTTGACCCAGCCATACCACTTCTAGGGTTATATCCCAAAGAGATCATAGTAGTGGGAGGAAGAACCATATGTACAAAAATATTTTTTAGCAGCCCTTTTTGTGGTTGCAAAGAATTGGAAACTAAAGGGGTGCCCATCAATTGGGGAATGGCTAAACAAGTTGTGGTATATGAATGTAATGGAATATTATTGTGCTATAAGAAACAAGGAGGTGATGGATTTCACAATTACCTGGAGAGACTTATACAAACTGATGCTGAGCGAGAAGAGTAGAATCAGAAGAAATTTGTATACAATCACACACATACCATATCTGTGATGACCAACTATGACAGACTGGACTCTTTTCAGCAAAGCAGTGATATAAGTCAACCCCGAAAGGCTCAAGAAAGTGAGAAAAGCACCATCCAGAGATATAACTAGAAAGAACTGAGCATGAATCCTGATGGAAGCAAACTAAATTATCTTTTCTTTTTGTTGTTTGGTTTTATTTCTTCCTTACCATCTTTCATCCCACCTAGTACAATACACCTTTGTAATTGGAATAATGTCTAATATGAATGCATTTGCAGATCTTATACTGGACTATATGCTGTCGTGGGGGGAGGGGGGAAGTAAAGGAAATTTGAAAATCAAGGAACTATGGAATTGAATCTTGTTAACTGAAACTAAACTAATAAATTAATTTTAAAAAAGAGTGTTTATTTAAAGTTGGATTTTGTGAACATTTATTTTGAGCCAGAAAGTAAATGAAGAAGCAATTACTTTTGAAAATATCATTCTTTATTGGTGTGTATTTTATAGATGCTATATATAATACTGCATATAATATGGTAATTACATTCGATTGAAACAAATTCTAAGTGCTTTAGGGTTTTTAGCTCCAGTGAGATACTAAAGAGTCATTAGAAAGAAAAAAAAAAGACCATTACACTTTACTATTTCAATAAGAAGTAAAAAGCACATCTCTCCCTCATCCCCTTCCCCTTCAGTTTCCAATGTTGAAGTTTTATTTTAAGTCTAATATAAGTACCTAGAAAAAGCCCTACAATGACCACATAGGGAATTAAAAATGAATATTAACTTCTGCTCTTCCCCCACCTTAGCCCAAAAACTTGAGATTTTTTTTTATTAGTTTGTTTTCCCTTTCATTTTCTATGCTATATTAATTGGAATAAATACTAAAACGTTACAGAATGTGATCTTACTGACTTTGTCCAGTCCCCTGTCCAATCCTGACTACCCTTATTCCCAACTATAATTGTATTGAAAAAGTTCAGATTTTTGAACTTTTGAGTACTAGATAAAATGAAAATTTCTGACAGTATTTGATTGTGTCATACAAACACCTCTAATAGAGTATTACGTTGCATCAGATAAGTACTGACACCTTCCAATTGAAAGATTCTATGATTTTAGGGATTTTGAGATTTGGTGAAATGACTGTAAAGTAAAGATAAAGGTAAAAAGATTATGTTTAAGTATATATATTTGAAATTTTAAATCCAAATAATATACACAATTTGAATGATCAATCAACCACCTTTTATTAAGCATGAATTTTGTGGATGCAAAGACAGGAGTAAAAGAAATCCTGCTTTCAAGGAGCTAACATTTCAGCCAGGGGAGATAACCTGTACTTACATTGATATAAATAAAATAGGTATAAAATAACTGGGGAAAGTTGGAGAAAGTCATTAGCATATAAGGAGATCAAGAATGATCTGCCACATAGAAGGTGGCAGTTGAACTGACTCTTGACAGAAACTATAGATTCTAAGAAGCAGAAGGGAGGAGGGAGTATAGTTCAGGTACAAGAGATGGTCAATACAATGGCAGGGAAGTGACAGATAGAGTGTCATGTATATGAAACATTTAGAAGGATAATTTGGATGGAAAATAGGGTGTATTAATGGCAGTAATGCATAATAAGGCTTGAAATGTAGGTAGGTTGGGGTAAGGTTGTTATAAGGTTTCAGAACAAAATAAAGGAGTTGATATTTGATTCTAGAGATATTGGGAAGTCACCAAAATTTACTGAGTAGGGAAAATATAGGGGGAGACCTGCACTTTAGGAAAACCACCTGACAGCTATGTAGGGAATAGTATGGAATAGGGAGGTACTTAAGTCAGAGAAACCAATTAGGAGGCCATTTCCAGGTGAGAAGATGTGAAAAGTCTGGTGGTAGAGATGTGGTAGAGGTAGAAATGAGAAAATGTGACAAATGAATGAGTATGTGGGGAAATTGAAAATGAGAAGTAAAGGATAATACTGAAGATTCAAATCTGGGAAATGGAAAGGATGGTATAGCCTTCATAAGAAACAGAAATAATGACAATGATTTTAGTTTCATAACAGTTGTCATAGCAATACACTTTTAAGTTGTGTGTGCTTATTAAATCATACATCCATTGATTCAAAAAATCATTGTGTCCACTATGTTCAGTGCACTTTAAAGAAAGTGCCCAGGTTGGCCATATCCACTCCATCATCCCTTTCTGGGCTTTATTCTGGTCTCTCTGGATTTCTGTCTTATCGTATTACAGTAACCTCCTCACTCTGATAAATCACTCTACTCCTGTAGCCCCTTCTTGTTTTGTGTTTCTTCCAGGATCTCTATTTAAAAGACTTTGCCTGGGTCAGTCATATGCAATCTTTCATTCTTCTCCAAGCACTATTCCTGACTTTCTGGGGTTCTTTCTCTACCATGCCTAAGCACCCCACACCCTCTCTTTCCTACTTCTTTCTATTTGTTACCTTTTTCATTAAAATGTAAGCTTCTGGAGGGGGGAAAAGTTGTCCTCACTTTTTTATTTTTAGTATTGAGTACAGAACTGACACATTTTGAATAATAATAATAACAATAAATGAATAATAACAAGCTTTTTGACTTAATTCTATTATAAAAGGTGCAAAGGACCTGGCTTCCTCTAAGCCCCAATGAAAAACCCATCTTCTACAAGAAACCTTCTCCAACCTCTCTTAATTCTAGTGCTTTTCCTCTGTTCATTATTTCCTATTAATCCTGTATATAGCTTGCCTTGTGCAAATGTGTTTGCATGTTGTCTTCCCTGCTAGATTGTAAGCTTTATGAGGGCAGGGACTATCTTTTGCCTCTTTTTATATTCCCATAACTTAATATAGTACCTAGCACATATTAGGCATTTAATAAGAATTTTTGATTGTTTGTTAGTTCAAAGGAGATCCAAATATAAATATTTTCACTGTCTTCAAATAGGAGTTAGATCTATATAAATAGGAATTAAAATATACAAATAGGCCATTTGTTGTGAAATCCCTTCCCAACACTATACATTAAATACTCTCAAGCTCATCCCACATGCATTTCTCTTTTGATCTAGTCATAGAGGGAGAAGTTGTCCTTTTCCTTCAGAAGGCCAGCCTTCCATCTATGCTCCTGACCCCATTGCCTCCCAATTTTTCTTGGAGCTGATGTTTTGGTCACCCCATCTCTTTCTCAAATCTTCAATCTCTTCTTCCCTTTGTCCTTCTTCTCTAATACTTATAGACATGCCAAAGTCTTTTCCATTATGAAGAAAAAAACCCAACCCTTTATTTTGACCCCCACCATAGCTTCCATTGATCATCCTGTATCTTTCCTTTTTGCAGTCAAAATCATTGAAAAAAATATGTACAGTCCTTGTCTCCATTTCTTAACCCATGGCAGTTTTGCTTTTGATTGAAATTCTTTTCTCCAAGATCATCAACCATATTTTAATCTAAAAAAAAAGAAAGAGCATTGTTTGACTCTCGTTTCTTTTTTCTTTTTTTATTTTATCAAATGCTTTATTAACTTCTAGTTTACATTATTCATTTCCACAAGATTTTGAGTTACAAATTTTCTCCCCATTTTTCCCCTACCCACCACCCCAAAATAGCAATCCTACTGGATAGCCCCTCCTCCAATCTGCTCTCTCCGTCCCATATCTTGCCCCATACCCCCTCCGACTTTCCAGTAGGGCATGGTCGATCTCTATGCCCCATTGCCTGTATATCTTACTTCCAAGTTATATGTAAAAGAATATTAATAATAGTATATATATATATATATATATATATATATATATATATATATAAGCATTTGATTTAATTTTTTTTTTTAGCAATTGGGGTTAAGTAACTTGCTCAAGGATACACGGCTAGTCATTATTTATGTGTGGGTGCTAATTTTCTGAGGCCGGATCTGATCTCGGGTCATCCCAACTCTGAGGCCGGCGCTCTTACTCATTGCACCACCTAGCCGCCCCTTTAGGGCAATTGGGGTTAAGTAACTTGACCAAGGTCACATGGCTAGGTTTTTGTTTGTGTGGGTTAAGTGTCTGAGGCCGGATCCGAACTCAGGTCCTTCTGACTCCAGGGCCGGCGCTCTACTCACTGCACCACCTAGCCGCCCCTCCCTTCTAATTTTTGCTGCATTAGGTTTTGTTTGCACAAAAACATTTATGTTTTATATGATAAATTTGCTTCTCCTGTACTCTCTCTAGGTTCTTATGCTTTATTTCCTTTTAAACATCTCTTCAGGATTAACCCTTCATGTGTAGCTTGGCCTCAATAATCAGTTCCATAAAGATAACTTTCAAGTCTCTATATGCAAATCTCAACGATTTCCAGTCTTAATCTTTTTTTTGGGGGGGATCTTCTGTCTCGCTTTTATTAAGGTACAACATCAGGAGAGCTGAGGGAAGCAGTTTTTTCTGAATTACCTGCAGACCCTGAAGGAACTTGATGAGGGAAAAGTTAGTCATTTCAGCTTTTAGGTCTTCCCAGAATAGAGGAAGAATGGGTGGTGGTCTTCCAAATATATGTTAGGGAATGGTCTGGACTTTCTCAACCTTGAGTTCTGAGCTCTGAGAAAATTTCAGATGCTGGCTGCTCAAGGAAGTCAAAGCTGAGAATCCAAGGACCTGACCCAATTCTCATGGGGAAGCCAAACCTTATCTTGTTCAGCTTTTTATAAATAGACTTTAAAACAGTTTGAATTAACCTGGTGTTAAAAATGTTATCTTACTTTTCTCTCAACTAAAGTATCTCTGATTAAAATAAATATCAGGCACTCAAGTACTCTGTCATTCCAATCACCTGATTATTCCCCCCCTTAAACAGCTGGGACCCAAAATCATTTGAGTAGATCTGTCTATGTTTCATAGGAAGCTATATATATTATTATATATAATATATATACAGTATACAGAGAATACAGATTCACTCAGGAAGAAAGAGATAATTCAGAAATTGAATCCTTAACATACATTCAGTTACAAATGTTAACTTTTGCTTAGAGCATGAAACGACTACAAATTCAAATCAAAACAGCCAGATCGCTTCTGTTTTTACAATCTCATTAAACCTTGATGAAGAAAGTTAGTTGAAAACTTAAGATGATCTTAAGCAGTTTGCATAACTTTCTGCACATGATCTAATTCTAGATGAGAAATAACATTAGATTATCAACTAAGCTGACAAAAAAACTCACAAATGTAGAGATTACATTCTTAGGGATGTGTCAGATCAGATCTCAAAGCCTGGGCCTGATCAATAACCTGAGGACAGTCAAAGACAGTTGGGGAGTAAAAGGCCAGTGGGTCTCCACTGAATGAGGGATGGAGATGGAAAGGGGCTGACCCAAAAAAGGCTTATCATCTTCTTTAACAGGGGGGGCCTCAGCAGCAATGGCCTGGAGGCAAAGGGCCCTCTAGCAGCTACAGAATCCAGGGGCCCAGGATTTTTGATTAGCTGTAATAGTAATCCTACTTCAAAAATGTTTCTTAAATACACTTAGCTAAATAGACCTTTAGATACACAATACAGTCTCAGAAAGATGGCAACAAATTAACAATGAGTATCAAATGACATCAAATGACTTATCAATTGACATCAATTGACCTTATCGATTTTGGCATGGATACAAAGTTAGACAGATATCAACATATGCCAGTCATACAATTCTGATTACAAGTATTTCACAAATGCTATTAATTTTCCTTTTGCAAATTCAAGGAACAAGTCAAGCTGAGATAGCAAAAAGCTTGTTTGTTTTTTAAGCAATCTCAATATCCTATTTCCAATTTCTAAAAGATTTAATTCTTAGTTAATTTGACCAGGACTTGTAAATTGTAAATTTTCCAAATTAAAATTTCAAAATATTGCAACAACAGGGAGAATTTTGGTGGACCTTTTGAAAGTGAGCTTTGAATTTGCCAATCTCAAAGCTCCACACTTAATTGGCTTTAATTGGTCAGGCAGGAGAGATTTTTAAATTTGACAAAGAGGGGCCTGCCTCCCTACCTGCCATAATGCTCAAAAGGAGGGCTCTGCAGGGCCTTCACCTTCTCTTGCCTGAGCCAGCAGAAGCTCTGGGTGGAGGTCAGACCAGCCCTTAGTCTGACCCGGGAACCAGGCTGGCTCGCCCCTCCCTCCCGCCCAGCCAAGGCCACGTGGCCAGCCCAAGCCAGGCTCAATAAGGCCAATTAGGCTGGGTTAATGGATTTCCTGAGGGGATGGCTGACTCAGAAGAGGGTTCTTCTGGAAACTAATATATCATCTTCCCAGTGGAAATCAGAAAAGCTTCCTTGAAGGTGCTCTTCTGATAGCCACTCAAATACCTACTTTGCAGGAATAGAAACTTTAAAATGAGACTTTAAACAACTGAGCTCGGGACAAAACTTTAAGAACACTCAAACACATTAGAATCCTTATCCACTTGATTGCTGCCCGCAGATTCTGAACAGGAAGCAAATGGGCTCAAGTGAGTGTAGGACAGACAAACAAACATATAACCAGACCAGATACAGGCAAGAGGGTTGACGTCTTGAGCCTTGCCTGGGTAAGAGGTGCCCTATGGGGGCACTATAAGCCTCGTCAGGCTCTCTTTACCTCCAGACATTTACCGGCATATTTAACCAGACATACCACGGAGATATTTTAACCAGACATTTACCGGTATATTTAACCAGACATACCACGGAAATATTTTAACCAGACATTTACCAGTATATTTAACCAGACATACCACGGAGATATTTTAACCAGACATTTACCGGTATATTTAACCAGACATACCACGGAAATATTTTAACCAGACATTTACCAGTATATTTAACCAGACATACCATGAACAACATTTAAATTACCCCCCAAACTGGAGGTCCTGGATCCCCGAAAAGCCAAATGAGGAGCAAGTCGGAGTCAGGAGGCAGGCGCAGTCTTACCTCCTCGAGACCTGGGGCCCAGGAATGTCATCAGGGGCTAGCCCCCCTAGGGCTCGAGGCGAGCAGATGCCTACCTCCAGAGGCTGAGAGCTCTTCTTATTTGGGGATCTTTGGGGTGACACAGAATATCCCAAATCTCACTAGGGCCTCCAAATGTTGTACCTTAATAAAAGCGAGACAGAAGACCCCCAAGATTAAATTTAAAAAGTGGATTTTATTACCACAGAACACCGCGGGACTGTCGGGGTACATGGTCACCTAAATCAGACAGCTCAGAGTCTTAATCTTGAAACACCAACTATCTGCTTGACATTTTCATCTAGATATGCAATAGTCATCTTCAAATCAGCATATCTTAAAAGCATATCAATACGTACCCCTTCGAATCAACTGCTATTCACAGTTTCACTTTGGTTGAAAACCCCAACATCTGTCCATTCACTCAAGTTCACAACCACAGAGATGTCTTCCACATTTTACTTGTCTTTACTTCCCTTACCTAATAAGTTGCCAAGTCTTATCAGTTTGATCTCCCTAGCAATTACTGCATCTATTTTCTTCTCCTTACTCACATAGACACAACACTAGTGTCACCTCTCTTCTGGGCAGTTCTAATAGATTCCTAATTTGTATCCCTACTTCAAGTTTCTTCTTTCTCCAATCTCCTCTACATACCACCAAGTTAATATTCATAAAGCATGAATCTCACCCTTTCATAATGACCTCCTGTTGCCACTAGAATCAAATATAAACTAGCTTTAGCATTTAGTCATTAAAATCTGACTCCAACCTGCTTTCTATATTGATTTCATGTTATTGCCCGACATGCAGTCTATATTTCAGCAAAACTGAATTACTAGATGACCACCATATATGGGACTCCATTTCTTGATCGGAAATCTTTGTGCAGATTTCCCCCAGCCCTCCTCCACATCTCTTGTCTACATTTTAAGGTTCCCTCTAAGGTTCAATTGTAGTGCCACATTCCATATGTGATGTTCCCTCTAAGGTTCAATTGTAGTGCCACATTCTATATGTGATGTGACAGGCATTGGCCAGATCTATACATAATAGTGGTATAGTGTATGTTCAGGGAAGACTAGTACCTCTGGTGTTAGGGTGGTCAAGCCTTTTTCAGGTCTGCTTTCCACCTGATTCACCCAACTCTTGCTTGTGACTCCAAGAAACTGTAGCATGCACAGTGACCACAACCTGGGACACTATTTCAGCACATGGGCTGAATCACATTGAGGGGACTCAAAACCTTTGGTGAGTTAAGAGGGTGTCTACCCCAAACATGTGAAGACCTATCCTGGAGGCATGGATGGATGAGAATAATTTGTTCCAGTGGTCACGAAGGCAGTGAAAACAGACAGTATGGATGACATAGAGCTTGGTTAGACATTGAAGATGCCAAAGTCATTCACTGCATCCCAATCTATCACCAGTGGTCTTGACTTTTGTCTTGCCATTGGAATTTGATGACTCTGGAAGGAGAGTGAGATGGAGGATTTCATGAAACTCTGCCTTAATTAAATCCAATTTATGTGTGAATCAAAAGACACCATCCATAGCATTTTTTAAACCATTTTTACCTACCCCAAAAGCCTGTAGTGAAAAGGAAATAATGAATCAGCAGCTGCAGATACACTGGGAGTTGTAGTCACAATCCTACATGCAGGTGATACAGACCTTAGGATCATTTTCCCACTGGATTGAAGCAATAGTATGACCCAATAGCCCTGTCAGATGTCTGAGCAGCCTTTCTGTAGGACTGTACTGCTCACCTCCTGGCATGAGGAAGGGGCTAGAAAATATTCCATAAAAATCATTTGCTTTACCAAACCCTGGCCAGCTTACTGCAAGTGGTAGGGATCTCACCCTGTGGTAGACACACACACACGCACACGCACACACACACACACACACACACACAAATGTACATAAAGTTTTGCAAAAAATGATTCCATTTACCACTGGTACATGGAATGTGTGCATGCTTATAGGAAATAGAAAATCTAGTACACCTGAAAGACAACCAGTTCTTGTTGTGAGAGAACAAATCAGGTGTCATACTCAAATAGCAGCCTGGAATGAAACAGTGCTGGTAAATTAAGGATAGCTTACTAAAGTTGTATCTGGACATTTTTCTGAAGTGGCCATAGTGAAAGGAAGTGATGTAAAGCTGGTGTAGGTTTTGCAATCAAAACTAATCTAGTCAACAAGCTTCTATGCCTACAATCATGGCTGCATGTGTGTGTCTCTCTCTTATTGTTGGCAAGATTATTGCCAGAATTCTCCTTAGTAGGCTGATTCTTCACCTGGAACATGGTCATCTATCTGAGAGCCAGTGTGGCTTCAGAAAGGACCAAGGAATTGCTTGATATGGTGTTTGTGGCCTGACAACTGTAGGAGAAATGCCAGGGGCAGAACAGAGGTCTATATATGATATTCCTCAGTCTAACCAAGGCCTTTGATACTGTAACTTGTGAGGGCTTGAGGAAAATTATGGAAAAACTTGGGTGGTCAGAGAAGTTCATCAGTAATGTATATCAATTTCATGATGGCATGCTTGCCCAGGTTCTGGATAATGGACACTGCTTCCGTGCTTTCCCAGTCACCAATGGAGTGAAGCAGAGCTGTGTGCTTGCTCCCATGCCTTTTAGCATGATGCTTTCAGCCATGTTGTCAGATACTTTCAATGAGAATAAAAACAGCATCAAGGTCAGCTATGACATTGATGGTAAATTATTTAATTTGAAAAGGCTACAAGTCAAGACTAAAGTGGAAGAACTGGTGCATGCTTTTTTTGTTCACAGATAATTATGCACTCAATGCAACCTCTCAGGCTGAGGTACAACAAAGTATAGAGTGGTTCTCTGATGCTTGTACTAATTTTGGCCTAACAATTAACACCAAGAAAACACAGGTTCTCCACAAGCCATCACCACACCATCCATATGTGGAATCATTGGTTATAGGAAATAGAGAAATTTTGAATGCTGTGGATAAGTTCATTTACCTTGGCAGTATACTTTCCAGAGATGTACACATAGTTGATGAGGTTGACACATACATTGCTAGAGCTAGCTCAGTGTTTGGGGGTCTCTTAAAGAAAGCATGGGAGAGAAAAATACTAGATTGCTTAACAAACTGATGGTCTACAGAGCCATTGTACTGACCTCACTGTTGTATGTCTGTGAAACCCAGACAGTAAACCAGTGACTTTCAGGGAAACTGAACCACTTCCATTTGAATTGTCTTGGGGAGATTCTGAAGATCACCTGGCAAGATAAAGTACCAGACACTGAGGTCCTTTCTTTAACCGAATTGCCAAACATTCAAACTCTACTGCAGAGAGCACAGCTCTGATATGCAGGCCATGTTGTTTGAATGCTATATATATTTGCCTAAAAGACTATTTTATGGAGAACTCACACAAGGCAAGTGTTCACATGGTGGTCAAAAGAAGTGATAAAAGGGCACTCTTAGGCTTTCTTTGGAGAACTTTGGAATTAACTGTATGACATGGGAGAAAATGGAGAAGGACCACCCAGCATGGCATGCCCACATCAAAGAAGGCACTGTGCTCTATGAGTGAAGCAGAACTGAAGTAGCTTAAAAGACATGCAAGATGTACAAATTTAGAGACATATCTTCTACAAAAGTTTATATGGATTATTTGGTATTGATCAGATCAATCACAGCTGGACACATTGTACCTCAACTCCTACACAGTGATGTCATTTTGGTCCTCTTTAAGAACAAAGGACAGCAACCAACCAATTAACACATTACAGGAGAGGAATCAAACCATAGAGAACAAATAGAATCTCAAGGGAAAAGTACTAGACTGTAGAGCTACTCCCCTCCTTGTACTCTGTGATACAGTTACACTGATCTCCTTGCTGTTCCTGCCACCAGATACTCCATCTCCTTAGCCAGTGAAAGCTCACTCCAGCACTCCCCTTGTTATAAGCCACACGTAATTCAGGGAATACTGTTGACCAACAGGTCATGTAATATAATCACTATATTTTGCTCTATGCATAATGGAAGGCATTGCATTGGTGATATAGTCCATGACGTTCCCGCATCTTACAAAACACCCACCAGCACAGCTTCCCAACTTTTTATCCTGGTGGATTCTTCATTCCTGTATTTATTACCACCTGAGCATTCTCTTTACAAAGAAAAGGAGAAATAAGGGAAGGTCTTGGTACTTAACTGAACCAGAATGATTTTAAATGCATAGGATTTTAAAGGAAACTAATTATACTGAAATAAAATTCTTCCCAACTGAGAGGCTTCTCCTCATGAAATTCCTTTGTATTTACCCTGAATATTTTTTGTATTTATTTTTCTGTGTACATTTTGTTTCTTTCCAGTCGAAGATAGACACCTGGATGGTAGATATTATTCTATCTTTACTATTTTTTGTATCTTTAAACAAAAAAGTATCGTTTGTAGCTTTAACAACTAGCAGAGTGCCTTTACATAGTACATAACTAATAAATGCTTTTTGAATTCATTGTATATTTTTATACTCCATACACTTACATAGATCCCAACCCCTTTGTGTCTTAGTAGTCTTGCAGAGTTACTATTGATAAAAATGAATCATATAATTACCAAGCACAACAAGAGTCACACAGTACATAAACAGGCCAATATGTAAACCCATTCCAGCTTGGTAGAACCTGACAGAACTTGCATTTTTTTTATCATACGGAATTTAAAAAGCCAGAACACCACCATACCAATGCTTACAGATGATTATAGAACTTTACTGGAGGATATGCTATAAAGTACATAAATCATTGTTTATATATTTTTTTAACGCATGATTTTAT
Organism: Gymnobelideus leadbeateri; assembly: GCA_011680675.1. NCBI lineage: Eukaryota > Metazoa > Chordata > Mammalia > Diprotodontia > Petauridae > Gymnobelideus > Gymnobelideus leadbeateri. Next base: position 18,303 of record WOXC01008758.1, on the reverse strand, counting down.
TGGGGTGGAGGAATAAGCCTATTGAAACTCTATCCTGTGATGCAGAATGACATTCTGCCTTTTATCTTATATTTTTAGAGAGTTACCTGGGATTTTGAGAGATTAAGCAATTTACTGCCTATAGGCATACATCTAGGTATGTTACAGAAGCAATTGCTCCTGATTTTAAGACCAGGCCTCTATTACACCACTCTGCCTTAGAGCCTCATCTCTCTCTCTGTCTGTCATACATAAACATGTACATGTACACACATATATGTACACAGATGTTCACATATGTGAATGTATATATGCACACACATGTACACATACACATTCTTATGCATGTATTTGCACATATGTGTTTATATGTGCACATAAACTAGGGTATGGAATAAACATGTTCTATTTGTGATTTCATTGGTGTAGGGAACTTTCAGGTAAGGAGATTCCCTTTACCAAAGAAGATCAACTGATAGTCTTGACAGATCACTGACATTAATCTACTTGCCCAGGGTCACACTACAAGTATGTGCTGGAGGCAGAACTTGAACTCAGGTTTTCTTGGCTCTGATGCCAACTTTCTGATGCCATATGTATGTGTATATATATATATATATGTATATATATATAGTACAGATTATATATCCATATGTATGCATATATGTATATAAACATGCATGTGTATATTATATCAGGTGAAATGGCATGATATGATATATTTTATTAAATGATGCTAATACAGTTGTGGAGATAGGAAAGCAAGGGTATATGTTCAATGGATATATATGGGCAATGGTTAAGGCCCAGAGTTGAACAGGAGGACAACAGTAGATTGGATTACATTTGTAAAATTGCAGTGATTTTAACAAGCCAGACTCCTCCCCAACGCAAAAATTTTCAGTTTTCTGATCTAGAAAATGAGGGGCTTCAATTAGATTATTTCTAAACTCACTTTTGGCTCTATATCTTATGATCGACAATTTTTTCATTATTTTTCTAATTCTTTCATATTTGATTTAATAGAATTTCATAATAACATGATTACCAGGGGAGCTTAGTGTCAAATCAATCCATTAATTATACATTTCATGTTAAATGACTTTAAAAAGCAAACCATGTGATCTCAAATGACTAAATGCAACAGCAAGCCATCCTACAAATTACTCCTTTCCCACATTAGGGATTACTACAAAGGAAATTATTGAATTGATAGAAAATGTGTCTTCAATAATGGCAAACAAGTGTCCTTATTGATATATACATCACAACTAGGAATACAAAGACCTTGAACCTTAACTATGCTGTTTGGAAATGATCTTCTATTTTCATGGTCAGCTATCTATATTAACATAATTTAGATCTTTTGTGGAGAGGTTAACTATATCAGAAACTTAAGGAGCCATCTTATCACTGTGTGAATATAGGAATCCAGTGAAAATAAGAGAATTGAATTCCAGTGGATAAGGAAAGCACAGAGATTGAGGTATTGCTTTTCAAGATCAAAGACTAAAAGGTTTCATTACATTAGAAGGAATGGTTGCTTGGAATCCCTTATTAAGATATGCTCATTCAAGAGTTGTACATTGATGGATTGTAGTACAAAGGATTAAAAAAAAAGAGAGAGAGAAAGGTACACTATGTGTGTGACTAAACTCATTTCACCTGTTAAGGGAAGAATATTGATTTCATTCATCTCACTTACTGAAGAAAAATTCAAGTTCATTGACATCAACTCCAAAGATGACAGGATTGTAGTTGGGGACAAAAAGGAAAAGCACTAGGAATATGATAAATGTAACTTCATTAAGGGAACTTAAAAGCACTATTTTTCTTCATAAGAAAGTAGCAAAGAAGGTCTGGATTCTGGCTCCACCTTTGGTCTATAGTGACCTTTACAGCATTTGTGATCTATGGATTTTAAATGTGTGTGTGTGTGTGTGTGTGTGTGTGTGTGTGTGTGTGTGTGTATTCATTTGTTCAAGAGCAGACCGGTTACAATGCAATAATGTTACAGAATATACATTTTATATTCTTAACTCTATTAAGGAGTTTCTTTTTCAATTTAAATGTTTTTCAATTAAAAAACATCAAAGAACAAGCAAAAGGAGCATGACATGTATCTCATTTTTGATTTTCAAATTTTCACCTTACAAAGAGTAAACCTAAAATACTGTTACATTTTTTTCTGTGAAGAATTAGTCAGTAAGAACTTATTAAGTACCTACTAAGTGCTAGATATTATGCAAATTTATGGTTATCCTATACTTTCCCCCTATGGCCAGGGCTCAAAATGTAACATGCTGAATGTCTTTGCATTCTAGACACTCCATTTTAGTGCCTAAAATGATCTAGCGACCCACTTGCCCACTTACACAAATGCACTAGACTTTGCAAGTTTGTGTGATTGTGTTGAGTACCTCTTGTAACTGCTGACAGATAGGTTTCATCTGTTGAGGGCAGGAATTAGTATCATTAGGCAGTTGGGAGTTTGCCTTTGCTAGTTAAAACTTGTGAGGTCCAATTGTATTATTCACTCCTGTGATGCTAGGTGATGTATTCTACTGATGCACATCTAAACCACCTCTCTAGCCACACCCCTGGGATTTCTGGACCAGATTTTCCATCATGTTAGGAAGTCTGGAATTTATCCCACTTAAGGAGCAGTCCTATTGCATTGCAGGATTCCTCATGATCAGAAACCTTCCATGACTTCATCAACCATTTGGCATATAGAGGTACCACATGCTGCTACATTGGTGCCTTCAAGGTCATTATGAGAATAAGGGACTAGGGTCCAGGAGAGTTGGTGGAGATTGAAGGAAAAATAGGAAACTTGCCTCACTTTCTCCAGAACATCTGCTGAGCCATTTGAATAATAGAATGGCAAAGCCACCAGTACTAACAATTATCAGGGACTTCCCCATAACCAAAGCAAATTATAATGAAGAGCTGGTCCATATACAGTTTAAATGTGTTGGATGAATGATGAGAAATGGAAACTTTACCATTACTTCTCTTTCCTGTGTGAAGGATAAAGGGCAAATACCAGAAGAAGCATATTGTTGGCATTTGGTGAGGATGTGCTAACCAGATACAGGATACCAAGGAAGAACAACAATAACAACATAAAGTCCTATTCAATCAATCTAGCCACACTATATATTGAATACTAAACAAACTGTGTGGACTTCTTAACATATACAAATGGTTCCCAACTTATGACCTCCTCCTGAATACCCATCTTTGTCTGTCCTAGGAAAATGAAACTGTATATATGTGTTCCTAGAAGGTAAATTTAATCCTGATCACCAGATGACCCACAGATGTTAGAGATTGGGGGAAAAGGAGAAAATGGGTGGGTGTATCTGCTTTTCATATTGGCCCACAAATGACCCCATATAATCTCCCAAAGAGAAAAGACCTTTTTCTCTTATGAATAGTACTCTTTAGTTGGGGATAAAAGTAACTTTACTTCTACTTCCATGCTGGAGTTTTCAAAAGAATTTCCCAAAATTGAATTATTCTTTTCATTTATTATTCCTTTTCTATTTACCCATCCATCTAGCTGACAGAGTGGATAGAGTACTTGATCTAGTCAGGAAGAAATGAGTTCAAATCTAGGTCCCCCACAGTTACTTGCTGTGTGATCATGGGCAAGTCACTTAACCTCTCTCTGCTTCCATTTTTCCCAGCTTTAAAAATGGATATTGCTGTGAGGATAAATTAATATTTGGAAAGGGCTTTACAAAACATAAAGTGTTCTACAAATACTACCTATAATTCTGAATTTATTTACCACCATCCATTTTATCTTGCAAATGAATCCAATTCTAACTTCCACCAATACCTTTGAAAGAAAGGGAAGTTTAAAGATTGTTTTATTTAGCCAGCAAGTCCTGGGGAGGAAACTACAAGAAGAGATAAAAATAAATGTAAAACAATGTACAATGGAAGGATTTAAAGGGCAGTCATGTCTACACATTTCTCTTTGAGTACTAAAATGTTATGAATGTTTAGGAATAAAGAATTCCCTAAACATGTTCAATGTCAGTTATAGCTACTTAAAATGGAGGATAATTCCACTTAACATGACACATTGTGCTAACAAATTGATGTTTACCTGGCAATTAAATGGAATTTACATTTAGCTATCTGTGGCTAGGTGTGTGTGTGTATTTAAGCACATATGCATGTGAGTTTGCAGTCACTTTATTTGCCTCCTTGTCAATAAGACCAAGAGTTCTAGGAGAAAGACCTCTGCATTTGGAATCAGAGATCATGGGTTAGTATGCTGGCTCTGTCACTTACTAACTGTATCACTTAACACAATCACTTTTAGCTCTTTGGGTTTTAATTTTTTTTTTTTAGATGTAAAATGAAGGGGTTATACTGCTAGATGATCTCTACCTCTGAATCTGTGATAAAATGTGTCTAAAAATATTTTGTGTGTTTAGCATAGTGGATGTAATTTCTTCTTTATAGCCTTTTATTAGTATTTTGATCCATGGTAAATTCTGCATGAAAAATAATAAACACAACGAAAATATGAACTATTTAAATAAGTGTTAAAAAGAGAGTTCAACCATAGAAGAATTCTGTGTCTCTAAACTTGTGAGCCAAATTCCCTTTGGGACCAGCATGAACTCATGGAAAATAAAATTATACAAACTGAAATGGAAAAGATCAATAATCAATACCTTGAGTGCTTTCTTTTGCTTTGCTTTGCTAATCATTTATCAGTTACAATCATTTGTAGGATAGGAAATATAGTCCAGTTTTTGTAGATTTTGCCCTGGCTCCATTTTTTCCTGTTATGTTTTCCTTTTAGAAATACCGATTCCTGGTGGAGGCAAGATGGCGCAGTAGAAACAGCACTACCAAGGTGCTCTCCCACCAGACCTCTTTCTTTCTTTCTTTTTTTTTTTTTTTAAAGCAATTGGGGTTAAGTAACTTGCTCAAGGTTACATGGCTAGTCATTATCTATGTGTGGGTGCTCATTTTCTGAGGCCGGATCTGATCTCGGGTCATCCCAACTCTGAGGCCGGCGCTCATACTCACTGCACCACCTAGCCTCCCCTTTAGGGCAACTGGGGTTAAGTAACTTGCCCAAGGTTACAGGGCTAGGTTTTTTTGTTTTGTGTGGATTAAGTGTCGGAGGCCGGCTCTGAACTCAGGTCCTTCTGACTCCAGGGCCGGCGCTCTATTCACTGCGCCACCTAGCCGCCCCCACCAGACCTCTTTCAAACCAAGTAAAAGGGGACTCTGAACAACTTCTGGAGCTCCAGCACCCACAGAATAACACAAAGAAGCTAGCCTCCCGCTGGGGACAGCCCAGCAGCCCTGCAGGGAGTGGCCAGCACAGCGCTCTGAGAGCAGGCAGTGCAGCACACTGGGAACTGCCAGGACAGCACTCTGCGAGCCGAGCCCAGGCCCTCCTGAGCCGCAGTTTTAGCCCCAGGGTGGCTGGGCCAGCGGCCGGGCTGGAGGGACCCCAGAACACCAGCAGCTGTGGTGATTCCGGAATTATCAACACAGACATGCCTAGGACAAAGTAAGAGGTTAGTGCCCTCTGGACCTTGGGACCAGTATTTGGGGAACACGTCGGCTTCCTCCCCTAGGGGCTAGAGCCCAGTGAGGAAACAAGGCACACTCACCATTTTGCAGCTCCAGTGGCAGCTTCAGCTCCGGGCCTGTGAACTGTAGGGGGTTAATCTTGGGGGTTAATCGCTCTTGCTTTAACCTGCTTGGATCTGGATTGTGATGGGGGGGGAGGGAGAGGTCTGGGATGGGTATCCAACTTGCCAGAACCAGAAGTTGTGAAGACCCCAATGTTTGGGACGGAAGCTCCCCTGTCTGGTGGCAGAGCCCTACCATGGCAACAATCTCAAAAGTCAAGTAATTAAGTGGCAACATGCCTAGGCAAAGGAAACAAAATAAACAGAAAAATGCAACATTAGACTCCTATTTTGGGGGCAAAGAGGATCGAAACATGGGACAGGAGGAGGACTGTGAGGTCAGAAATCCTGCTCCAAAAGCCCCAAAGGAAAATATGAGTGGGTTACAGGCCATAGAGGACCTTAAGAAGGATTTAAAAAATCATATAAGACAAGTGGACATGTAAGACAAGAGAAATGAGAAGGATGCAAGAAAAGTATGAAATGAGGGTCAACAGCCTGACTGAGGAAAATAACACCTTAAAAAATAGACTAACTCAAATAGCAGAGGAGGCCCAAAAGGGCAATGAGGAGAAGAATGCCTTAAAAATCCAAATTTGCCAGATGGAAAAAGAATATCAAAAGCTCACTGAGGAGATTTATTCCTTCAGAGTTAGACTGGAGCAAATGGAAGCTAATGACTTTATGAGAAATCAAGATGCTGTTAAACAGATCCAAACAAATGAAAGAATAGAAAGCAATGTGAAATATCTCATGGGAAAAACCACTGACCTGGAAAATAGATCCAGGAGAGATAATTTAAAAATTATTGGACTAGAGATTCTCCACAAACTATGTAAAAAAGGACTCTGAACAACTTCTGAAGCCCCAGCACCCACAGAACGACACAGAGAAGCTAACCTCCCGCTGAGGACAGCCCAGCAGCCCTGCAGGAAGGACCAGCGCAGCGGTCTGGGAGCCGGCAGCACGCACAGCGCAGAGCGCAGGAGCGGAGCCTAGCCGAGCCCAGGTCCGCGTGAGCCGAGGTTTTAGCCCCAGGGCGGCAGGGCCAGCAGCCAGCTGGAGGAACCCCAGAACACCAGGAGCAGTGGCGACTCCAGAATTATCAACATAGACATGCCTAGGACAAAGTAAGAGGTTAGTGTCCTATGGACTTTGGGACCTGTATTTGGGGGAATGCGTCAGCTCCCTCCCCTGGGGGCTAGAAGCTGCTGAGGAGACACGCCATTTTGTAGTTTTCATAGGCATTTCCGGCTCCCAGCCTACAAATCGTGGGGAGATCCAGCGATCAGTCTTGGGGGGTAATCGCTCTTGCTTTAACCTCCCTGGATCTGGATTGTGATCTAGGGTGGAAGTTGTGGGTGGGTTTATAGCTTTCCAGAAACGGAAGTTGCCCCCCACACGTTCGGGACGAAAATTCCTCTATCTGGCCTTAAAGCCATAGTGTGGCAACAAGCCCAAAAGTCAAGCAATCAAGTGGCAACATGCCAAGGCAAAGGAAACAGAAAAATGCAACCCTAGACTCCTATTTTGGGGGCATAGAGTGGGAAAAGGACTGTGAGGTCAGAAGTCCTGCTCCAAAGCCCCAGGGGAAAACATGAGCGGGTTGCAGGCCATAGAGGACCTTAAGAAGGACTTTAAAAATCAAATAAGAGAAGTGGAGGAAAATTAGAAAGAGAAATGAGAAGGATGCAGGAAAAGTATGAAATGAGGGTCAAGAGCCTGACTGAGGAAAACAACACCTTAAAAAATAGACTAGCTCAAATGGCAAGGGAGGCCCAGAAGGGCAATGAGGAGAAGAATGCCTTAAAAAGTCGAATTTGTCAGATGGAAAAGGAATCTCAAGAGTTCACTGAGGAGATTCACTCCTTCAGAGTTAGACTGGAGCAAATGGAAGCTAGTGACTTTATGAGAAATCAAGATGCTGTTAAGCAGATCCAAACAAATGAAAGATTAGAAGGCAATGTGAAATATCTCATGGGAAAAACCACTGACCTGGAGAATAGATCCATGAGAGACAATTTGAAAATTATTGGACTACCTGAAAGCCATGATCAAGGAAAGAACTTAGAAATCACCCTTCAAGAAATTCTCAAGGAAAACTGCCCTGATGTTTTAGATCCAGAGGGCGAAATAGAGGTTGAAAGAATCCACCGATCACCTCCTGAAAAAGATCCCAAAAAGAAAACTGCCAGAAATATTATAGCCAGGTTCCAGAATCCCCAGATCAAGGAGAAAATACTACAAGCAGCCAGGAAGAAACAATTTCAATATTGTGGAAACACAATCAGAATAGCCCAGGACCTGGCAGCTTCTACACTGAGGGATCGAAGGGCATGAATATGATATTCCAGAGGGCAAAAGAGCTGGGAATGAACCCAAGGGTCACCTACCCAGCAAAACTGGGTATTTTGTTTCAGGGGAAAATATGGTCATTCAGTGGAATAGAGGACTTTTCAAGCATTCTTGAGGAAAAAACCAGAATTGAATAGAAAATTTGACATCCAGACACAAGAAGGAAGAGATGCCTGAGAAGGTAATCAGGGAAAAGAAATCAAAAGGAACTTATCAAAGTTGAACTATTTACATTCCTATATGGAAAAGCAATAACTGTGACTGATGATATTTTTCTCACTATGAAAATAATGGAAGAAGGGTGTGTGGTCATATGAATACATATGTGAATGTGTGTGTATATGGTTGTTTTTGGATAGAGGGCATAGGTTGAATTTGTTGGGAAGGGAGAATACTCAAGGGATGAAATTATGAGGTGAGAGAGGAAAGTGGCAAGAGGAGATGGGGAGAGATAGGGTAGGGTAAACTATCTCATGTAGAAGAAGCAAGGGGTAGTGGTTGCAAAGGAGGGGGAGAATAAGGAAGGCTAAAAAGGCAAACCACATTCACATTGAATTTGGTTCAGGGAGAAAATGACATACATACTAAATGGGATATCTCAACCTGCAGCAGGATAGGGGGAAGGGGGATGAGAGGAGGGATGATGGATGGGAGGGCATCCTTGGGGTGAGGGGAGGTTGGAAGTACCCACTATAGAAGAGGGACAGGATCATGTAGGGAATCGACCAGGTGGGGGGTGGTATGAGTGGGAGGGAATTATAACCAGCCTTGTACAATATATCTACTATGATAATGTTTTGCATAGCTAGACATTTACAACATATACTGAATTACTTATCTCCCAAGAAGGAATGGGTGACAAGGGAGGAAGGAAATGGATCTGAAATTCGAGGTCGTGACATTAAATGTTTCAAATATATATATATTTTTTTTTTTTTTTTTTTTTTTTAATACTATTATTAATACTCTTGCCTATAATTGGGAGATAAGATGTGCAGGCATTGGGACACAAAGATTCATCTTCCTCTAATGGAAAAATCGATGGGGGTATGGGAGAAGGTATGGGAGAGAGCAGATTGGAGGAAGCGATATCTTGTGGGACTGCTATTCTGGGAGGTTGGGTAGGGGAATAATGGGGGGAAAATGATTGTAACTCAAAATCTGGTGGAAATGAATTTTGTAAAACAGAAGTTAATAAAGCATTTGTTTAAAAAAATAAAATAAAATGATGTTTAGGTTTAAAAATAAAAATAAAAAAAATTATTGGACTACCTGAAAGCCATGATCAAAGAAAGAACCTAGAAATCACCCTTCAAGAAATTCTCAAGGAATATTTACCTGATGTTTTAGACCCAGAGTGCAAAATAGAGGTTGAAAGAATCTATAGATCACCTCCTGAAAAAGATCCCCAAAAGAAACCTCCCAGGAATATTATAGCCAGGTGCCAGAACTCCAAGATCACGGAGAAAATAGTACAAGCAGCCAGGAAGAAACAATTTCAATGTTGTGGAAACACAATCAGAATAGCACAGGACCTGGCAGTTTCTACACTGTGGGATGGAAGGGCATGGAATATGTTATTCCAGATGCCAAAAGAGCTGGGATTGAAGCCAAGGGTCACCTACCTAGCAAAACTGAGTATTTTGTTTCAGGGGAAAATATTGTCATTTGGAGGAATAGAGGACTTTCAAGCATTCTTGAGGAAAAAAACCAGAGTTGAATAGAAAATTTGACATCCAGACACAAGAAGGAAGAGATGCCTGAGAAGGTAATCAGGGAAAAGAAATCAAAAGGAACTTATCAAAGTTGAACTAATTACATTCCTATATGGAAAAACAATAGCTGTGACTGATGAAACCTTTCTCAGTATGAAAATAATGGAAGAAGGGTATATGGGCACATGCATACATATGTGCATATGTGTATATATGTTTACAGTTACACATGGATAGATGGCACAGGATGAATTTGGTGGGAAGAGATGATACTTAAGGGGTGAAGCTATGAGGTGAGAGAGGAAAGTGGCAAGAGGAGATGGGGAGTGACAGGGTAGGGTAAACTATGTCATGTAGAAGAGGCAGGGGAGGGGAAGAACAGGAAGGCAAAAAACACAAAACCATCTTCTCATTGAATTTGGCTCAGGGAGAGAATGACATACATACTAAATGGGATATCTCACCCTGCAGGAGAATAGTGGGAATGGGGATGATGGAGGGGAGGGCATTTTGGGGGAAGGGGAGGTTGAAAGTACCCACTATCGAAGAGGGACAGGATCAAAGTAGGGAATGGACCATGTAGGGGGTGGGATGGGTGGGAGGGAATTATAAGCAGCTTTTTACAATATATCTACTATGGTAATGTATTGCATAGCTATACATGTACAACACATACTGAATTGCTCATCTTCCCAGAGGGAATGGGTGATAAGGGAGGAAGGGAATGGATCTGAAATTCAAGGTTTTAAAATTAAATGTTTCAAATATATATATAAATACTATTTTTTTTTCGTCAATATCCAGCTTTATTGGTATCTAGTTCTCTGAATTTCAGAAGTGTAGAAAACAATAGTAAAGGAGCCAGTCACAAAAGGTAAGCTGGCCGGTGGGATCAGTGGTCGGTTAGCTCTTCTTGGAAGGGAGGATGGTGTCCAGCTCATGGATGCTGTCTTTGTCAATGATCCGGACACTGAAGGATGGTAGATTCAGGATGAAGCGCTTCTGGAGCTCCTCCAGACATTTCTTCAGGAGCTCTACGGCCTCCTCACACGTGATACTTGGTTTGTAGTAACGATATAGGATGCTGAGGGTCAAGAAGGCACCATACCCATGGGCTGCAAATGGAGCTTTGGCCAGGGCTGCCAGGTAGTCCATACAGTACAATGCGGGTCCTTCATGCTCATCATAGCCGGCTAACAGGAGGTTGACGTGGTATGGGGTCCGACTCCGGAGGTAGTCAGCCAGATTTCGACGTGTGAAGTTAGCTGCTGCTGTTGGAGACAATTCATATCCATTGCGCATCTTGTACAACTGTACATTTTTCTGAATGTATTCAGCAAACTGCACAGTGTCTCCAGCCTCTCCAACACACAGAAATAAGATCTTCTCACTCATCTTGAACATCTTGTCATGATCGTCCTTCATCTGGATGATGTTGCTGGCAGCCACACGGTCCGAGGCCACCAAGATGTAGTCGGGCCCCTGGATGCCGATAAGGTACTCCATGGCGGGCTGAGGGACAGGAAGGGACACAGCTTGGGCCGGGTCTGCCTGTGGTTCCTTCTCACCGCCGGCTCACCGGTGAGACAGCACGGCGCAGGCTGAAGCGGTATAAATACTATTATTAATACTATTTTGCATGTAATTGGGAGATAAGATATTCAGGCATTGGGGCACAGAGATTCACCTTGCCCTAATGGTAAAGTTGAAGGGGGTATGGGAGAAGATATGGGAGAGAGCAGATTGGATGAGGGGATATCTTGTGGGATTGCTATTCTGGGGTGGTGGGTAGGGGAAAAATGGGGAAAAATTGTAACTTAAAATCTGGTGGAAATGAACGATGTAAACCAGAAGTTAATAAAGCACTTGTTTAAAATTAAACAAAAACAAACAAACAAAAAAGCAAAAGAAAAAAATACTGATTCCTATGATAAAGAGATTACCCCATGGTAGGAATTTTCCTATGTTCCTAATTGTGCAGTTCATTGTTAACTTTTGCCTGTACTGAATTCATTCCCCTCCCCCACCCATTTGTCATGAAATATTACCTGAATCCATGCTCTGTCATTATAGGTCTTAATTGCCCCCCCAGGAACTCTGATTCCTCTACTCAAGAGGCAGGATAAATTATCACTCCAATCCCAAATCCCAAATCCGTGCAGATTATACCCATTATAAAATATTTATCTTCCTTTATAGAATCTCTCTTGCCCCATGGATTCCCTACTATCTTGTCCCATTTTGTAATTTCTCCCTTTGCCACCTTGAAAATTTCTTGTAGGATTTCTTCTTTATAAGAGACTCTGGCAGCTATTATCCTTCATTTTAAGCTTTGATTTGGTTAGGGTACATTACATATTCCTTTTTGTCTTTTTCCTCCTATACACCCTTTTATATGCCCTATAATTCTGTAATTCAAGGCAGCTAAGTGGCACAGTGGATAGAAGGTCAACCTACCTAGAAGTCAGGAGAAACTGAGTTCAAATTTGGCCTCAGAAACTTACTAGATATGTGAGCCTGGGCAAGCCACTTAACCTGTTTGCCGCAGTTCCTCATCCGTAAATATAAACAGGAGAAGGAACTGGAAAAATCACTCTATTTTTTACTTTTTGCTATTTTTCTTTTTACTAATTAATTTATTTTTTAGTTTTCAACATCCACTCCCAAAAGATTGAGTTCCAAATTTTATTCCCATCTCTCCCCTTCCTCCAGCACAAGATAGCATTTATTCTGATTACCACTTTCCCCCAATCTGCCCTGCCTTCTATCACCACCACCCCTTCTCTTATTCTCTTTCTTCTATTCTCCTGTAAGGCAAAATATATATCCATACTCCATCACCTGTGTATCTTATTTCCAAGTTGTGTATAAAAACAATTTCTAACATTCATTTAAAAAATTTTAAGTTCTATGGTCCCTCCCTTTTTCCCTCCCCACCAACTCTTATTGGGAAAGCAAACAATTTGATTTAGGTTATACATGTGTTGTCATGCAAAACACTTCTTGTAGTATTTTCTCCTTGATCTGGGAGTTCTGGAACCTGGCTATAATATTCCTAGGAGTTTTCTTTTGGGGATCTTTTTCAGGAGGTGATGTGTGGATTCTTTCAACTTCTATTTCCGCCCTGGGTCTAAAACATCAGGGCAATATTCCTTGAGAATTTCTTGAAGGGTGATTTCTAGGTTCTTTCTTTGATCATGGCTTTCAGGTAGTCCAATAATTTTTAAATTATCTCTCCTTGATCTATTTTCCAGGTCAGTGGTTTTTCCCATGAGATATTTCACATTGCTTTCTATTCTTTCATTTGTTTGGATCTGTTTAACAGCATCTTGGTTTCTCATAAAGTCATTAGCTTGCATTTGCTCCAGTCTAACTCTGAAGGAATGAATCTCCTCAGTGAGCTTTTGATATTCTTTTTCCATCTGGCAAATTTGGCTTTTTAAGGCATTCTTCTCCTCCTTGCCCTTTTGGGCCTCCTTTGCCATTTGAGTTAGGCTATTTTTTAAGGTGTCATTTTCCTCAGGCTGTTGACCCTCATTTCATACTTTTCCTGCATCCTTCTCATTTCTCTTGACCCTTGGCTTCAATCCCAGCTCTTTTGCCCCCTGGAATATCATATTCCATGCCCTTGCATCCCTCAATGTAGAAACTGCCAGGTCCTGTGCTATTCTGATTGTGTTTCCACAATGTTGAAATTCTTTCTTCCTGGCTGCTTGTAGTATTTTCTCCTTGATCTGGGAGTTCTGGCACCTGGCTATAATATTCCTGGGAGTTTTCTTTTGGGGATCTTTTTCAGGAGGTGATCTATGGATTCTTTCAACCTCTATTTTGCCCTCTGGGTCTAAAACATCAGGTCAATATTCCTTGAGAATTTGTTGAAGGGTGATTTCTAGGTTATTTCTTTGATCATGGCTTTTGGGTAGTCCAATAATTTTTAAATTATCTCTCCTGGATCTATTTTCCAGGTCAGTGGTTTTTCCCATGAGATATTTCACATTGCTTTCTATTCTTTCATTTGTTTGGATCTGTTCAGCATCTTGATTTCTCATAAAGTCACTAGCTTCCATTTGCTCCAGTCTAACTCTGAAGGAATGAATCTCCTCAGTGAGTTTTTGAGATTCTTTTTCCATCTGGCAAATTCACCTTTTTAAGGCAGTCTTCTCCTCATTGCCCTTTTGGGCCTCCTCTGCCATTTGAGTTAGTCTATTTTTTTAAGGTGTTATTTTCCTCAGTCAGGGTGTTGACTGTCATTTCATACTTTTCTTGCATCTTTATCATTTTTCTTCCCAATTTTTCCCCCAATTCTCTTATCTGCTTCTTAAGGTCCTCTATGGCCTGTAGCCAGCTTGTATTTTCATTTGGGGCTTTTGGTGCAGGAGTTCTGACCTCACATTCCTCCTCCATGCTTTGAGCCTCTTTGCCCCTAAAATAGGAGTCCAATGTTGAATTTTTCTGTATATTTTGTTTCTTTTTCCTAGGCAAGTTGCCACTTAATTACTTGACTTTTGGGCTTGTTGCCATAGTAGGACCCTGCCACCAGACAGGAGAGCTTCTGCCCAAACGTTGCATCTTCACAACTTCCGCCAGTTGGGTGGCCTCTGTAAAGCCTCCACATGCTCTGGCAAGCTGGATACCCACCCCATACTTCCACCCCAGACCACAATCCAGATCCAGGCAGTTTAAAGCAAGAGTGATTAACCCCCAGACTGATTGCTGGATCTCCCTACAGTTTGCAGACCAGGAGCTAGAGCCACCACTGAGGCTGCAAAATGGCTTCTGTGCAGTGTTTCTTCAGTAGCTTTTCATCCCCAGGGGAGGAAGCCAACGCTTTCCCCAAATACTGGTCCCAAAGTCCATAGGGCACTAACCTCTCACTTTATCCTAGTCACATCTGTGTTGATAATTCTGGAATCACCACAGCTGCTGGTGTTCTGGGGTTCCTCCATCTGGCTGCTTGCCCAGCCATCCTGGGGCTAAAACCATGGCTCACGTGGGCCTGGGCTCAGCTCTCAGAGTGCTGCACTGTTGGTTCCCAGAGCGCTGTGCTGCCTGCTCTCAGGACACTGCCCTGGCTGCTCCCTGTAGGTTTGCTGGGCTGTCCTCAGCAGTAGGTTATCTTCTCTGTGCCGTTCTGTGGGTGCTGGGGCTCCAGAAGTTGTTCAGAGACCCCTTTTACATGGTTTGGAGGTAATCTGGGGGCAGAGCACCTTGGAAGTGCTGTTTCTACTCTACCATCTTGGCTCTGCCCCCTGTAATTCTGATATTTTTATCAAGAATGCTTTAAAGTTTTCTATTTCATTGAATATCCATTTGTTCCCCTGAAAGATTATACTCAGTTTTGCTGGGTAGATGATTCTTGGCTTTAATCCTAACTCCTTTGACCTCTGGAAAATCATATTCCAAATCCTCTAATCCATCAATGTAGAAGGTGCTAAATATTGTGTATCCTGATTGTATTTCCACAGTACTTGAATTGTTTCTTTCTGGTTGCTTGCCATATTTTCACCTTAACCTGGGAACTTTGGAATTTGGATACAACATTCCTAGAAGTTTTCCCTTTGGGATCTCTTTCAGGAGGTGATCAATAGATGCTTTTAATATCTACTCTCCCCACCCCCGACCTCCAGGGCTGTATCAGGACAGTTTTCCTTGATAATTTCTTGAAAGATGATGTCTAGGATCTTTTTTGGATCTTGGCTTTCAGGTAGTTCAATAATTTTATATTATCTTTCCTGGATTAGTTTTCCATGTCAGTTGTTTTTCCATTGAAATATTTCACATTGTCTTTTATTTTTTCATTCTTTTAATTTTGTTTTAAAATTTCTTGATTTCTCACAGAGTCATTAGCAACCTTTTGCTCCATTCTAATTCTGAAGGAATTATTTTCTTCAGTGAACTTTTGCACTGCCCTTTCCGTTTGGCCAGTTGTGCTTTTTAAGGCATTCTTCTCCTCATTGCCTTTTTTGGCCCTTTTTTGCCATTTGGATTAATCAAGTTTTATAAGGTGTCATTTTCATTAGCATTTTCTTGGTCTCCTTTCACAAGCTATTGACTTGCTTTTCATGATTTTCTTGCATCACTTTCATTTTTCTTCCCATTTTCTCTCTACTTCTTTTACTTGATTTTCAAAATCCTTTTTGAGCTCTTCCATGGCCTCAGACTAATTTGTATTTTTTTGGAGGCTTTGGATATAGGAGCTTTGACTTTGTTGTTTTATTCTGGTTGTATGTTTTGATTTGCCTTGTCAGCACAGTAAGATTCTATGGTCTGTTTTTTTCTGCTGTTTGCTCATTTTCCCAGCTAATTACTTGACTTTTTAGCTCTTTGTTAAGGTAGGTATCTGCTTCCAGTATGGCGGGTGTGCTGTCCCAAGCTTCAGGGATTTTGTGCAGCTGTTTTCAGAGATATTTCTAGGGACCTGTAAATTCTCAGTTCTTCCAAGTTTATAAGATGAAAGGAGAGGCATTTAATTCTCTCCTAGTCTGTGCTCTTTTCTGTGAGTGACCAGAAGCACTCATTTCTGCCTTAGAACTGTGAGGAAGATTTCCTCTCTTCCACCACAATCTCCACTATACCACTGCTCTTCCTTTCCCCAGGACCACCAGTCAGTACTGCAACCCAGAACCAGGCATGGGCAAAGGAAGAGAATACTGTCTCAGTGCCAACCAAGTGATTCCCATAATCCTCCTCTGATCAGCTGCTCAATCCCCCCACCATCTGTGGGTTGAGAGTTCAAGAAGCAGCCTCTGCTGTTGCCCTGGGGCTTGGACCTAACTTTGCTCCTTTTTTTTTCTTTTTTTTTTAAACAAATGCTTTATTAACTTCTGTTTTACATCATTCATTTCCGCCAGATTTTGAGTTACAATCATTTTCCCCCCATTATTCCACTACCCAACCTCCCTGAATAGCAGTACCACAAGATATCGCTTCCTCCAATCTGCTCTCTCCCATACCTTCTCCCATACCCCCATCGATTTTTCCATTAGAGGAAGATGAATCTTTGTGTCCCAATGCCTGCACATCTTATCTCCCAATTATAGGCAAAAGAGTATTAATAATAGTATTTATATATGTATTTGAAACATTTAATGTTACGACCTCGAATTTCAGATCCATTTCCTTCCTCCCTTGTCACCCATTCCTTCTTGGAGATAAGTAATTCAGTATATGTTGTACATGTCTAGCTATGCAAAACATTATCATAGTAGATATATTGTACAAGGCTGCTTATAATTCCCTCCCACTCATCCCACCCCCCACCTGGCCCATTCCCTACATGATCCTGTCCCTCTTCTATAGTGGGTACTTCCAACCTCCCCTCACCCTAAGGATGCCCTCCCTTCCATCATCCCTCCTCTCATCCCCCTTCCCCCTATCCTGCTGCAGGTTGAGATATCCCATTTAGTATGTATGTCATTTTCTCCCTGAACCAAATTCAATGTGAATGTGGTTTTGTCTTTTTAGCCTTCCTATACTCCCCCTCCCTTGCAACCACTTCCCCTTGCTTCTTCTACATGGGATAGTTTACCCTACCCTGTCTCTCCCCATCTCCTCTTGCCACTTTCCTCTCTCACCTCATAATTTCATCCTTGAGTATTCTCCCTTCCCAACAAATTCAACCTATGCCCTCTATCCATATATAACTGTAACCATACACACACACATTCACATATGTATTCATATGACCACACCCCCTTCTTCCATTATTTTCATAGTGAGAAAGATATCATCAGTCACAGATATTGCTTTTCCATATACAAATGTAAATAGTTCAACTTTGATAAGTTCCTTTTGATTTCTTTTCCCTGATTACCTTCTCAGGCATCTCTTCCTTCTTGTGTCTGGATGTCAAATTTTCTATTCAACTCTGGTTTTTTCCTTAAGAATGCTTGAAAGTCCTCTATTCCACTGAATGACCATATTTTTCCCTGAAACAAAATACTCAGTTTTGCTGGGTAGGTGACCCTTGGGTTCATTCCCAGTTCTTTTGCCTTCTGGAATATCATATTCCATGCCCTTCGATCCCTCAGTGTAGAAGCTGCCAGGTCCTGGGCTATTCTGATTGTGTTTCCAGAATATTGAAATTGTTTCTTCCTGGCTGCTTGTAGTATTTTCTCCTTGATCTGGGGATTCTGGAACCTGGCTATAATATTCCTGGGAGTTTTCTTTTTGGGATCATTTTCAGGAGGTGATCCGTGGATTCTTTTAACCTCTATTTCCCCCACTAGGTCAAAAACATCAGGGCAATTTTCCTTGAGAATTTCTTGAAGGATGATTTCTAGGTTCTTTCTTTGATCATGGCTTTCAGGTAGTCCAATAATTTTTAAATTGTCTCTCCTGGATCTATTTTCCAGGTCAGTGGTTTTTCCCATGAGACATTTCACATTGCCTTCTAATCTTTCATTTGTTTGGATCTGCTTAACAACATCTTGATTTCTCACAAAGTCATTAGCTTCCATTTGCTCCAGTCTAACTCTGAAGGAATGAATCTCCTCAGTGAACTTTTGAGATTCTTTTTCCATCTGGCAAATTCGACTTTTTAAGGCATTCTTCTCCTCAATGCCCTTTTGGGCCTC